>JACEEZ010024006.1:0-10000 GCA_016584305.1 Chionoecetes opilio
GGACCACCTGATTTAAATAACTTCGTTCACCATATCGAAAATCCCCTTCCTTCTCTATCACAAATTATTTTTCCCATTTATATGAGGTAGGTTAAAATCCCCAAATAATTGTATCGTTTTTATTGTTCACACTGACTTTATCTCGTCATACAGGGGGGAAACTATTTTCCGCATTAGTTTTGGGGGGACGATATTTTGTCCCAAAGTTAGGAAATTTACCGTTTACTTAATTTTTGCGTAACTATCATAATGATCTTTGTTTACTTTATCGATTCGTTTGCTTGCAAATTTTTTAAATGTAAAGAAGACCCTCCACCTTTTTATGCGTGCGACAATTTAGGAATGTCTTATGGGCCGGGAAATGCTATTTCAGCTAAAAAATGTTTTCTTTTGTGTTGAACCACTCTCGTGATCTGACGATTCTGGCGTTTCGGCAACACTTGCTAATAATTCGTTCGTTTTAAAAAATAATGCTTCGGGGCATTTGTGAGAGTAATTTAAGTTCCTTGTAGTTTTGGTTTCCTTGCTTTTGGGTTTACCGGGGAGGGCTCTACGGGCCACTGTTTAGGCCTTGATTGTTACTTTGATTGTATTTGCGGAACGAACGTGACCCCGTTGCTGTGGGGAAGAAAGGGTTAAGGTGTGCTGCTACCGCCCTCCGCTCGCGTTTTTTGATCTGTAAAAAAAACTTTTCATTTCAGGAGGGGGAGGGGAGGAGGAGGAGGAGGGGGGAGGGGGGAGGGGGAGAGGGGAGGGGGAGGAGGGGAGGGGGGAGGGGGAGGAGGGGGAGGGAGGGAGGAGGAGGAGGGGAGGGGAGGAGGAGGGGAGGGGGTAAGTGGACAAAACCTGAGTAACCATGACAACCTTCCGGCCACTCCCTCATTTTCCACACACTTCTCTCTCCCTGGTTGCCACACACACACACACACACACACACACACACACACACTTCCACTAATACCTAATCACGGCGCCTTCCCCTCCTTCATACCTTTAATTGACCCGCAGGTGACCTAACACTACACAAGGCACAGGTGAGACTTCTTCCTGATAAGCCTCTCACATCTACTTACACACACACACGCATGCAGGTCTCTCTCTCTCTCTCCCCTCCTCTCTCTCTCTCCCCTCTTCTCTCTCTCTCTCTCTCTCTCTCTCTCTCTCGCTCTCTCTCTCTCTCTCTCTCTCTCGTCCTCTCTCTCTCTCTCTATCTCTCTCTCTATCTCTCTCTATCTCTCTCTCTATCTCTCTCTCTCTCTCTCTCTCTCTCTCTGAAATGAGAAAGATAAGATTATGGTGAGGGGTATTTTCTGCAGTAAAATAGACCAAATGTTTCTGATGCGAAAACAGACACTGAAATTGCTGCTACACTTGAATAAAAAAAAAGATCCGGTTTGTAGTAGTAATAGTAATAATAGTAGTAGTAGTAGTAGTAGTAGTAGTAGTAGTAGTAGTAGTAGTAGTAGTAGTAGTAGTAGTAGTAGAAGTAGTAGTAGTAGTAGTAGTAGTAGTAGAAGTAGAAGTAGAAGTAGAAGTAGTAGTAGTACTAGTAGTAGTAGTAGAATGACTAGTAGTAGTAAAGTAATAGGTATAGAATTGTAGTACAGTAAAATTATTGTATTATAAGTATTTGAAAATATAATTTCCAATATTTTTCCAATATTATTACCTTTAACATCATTATTATTATTATTATTATTATTAATAATGATGATTATAATGATAAGAGCAACAATTTAACATACAAAAAATAAATACCCCAAAAGCCAAAAAATTTTAAAGAAAAGGCTGACGAGAGGGGGAGACCGGGGAGGGAGAAAGAGGGCCCACGGGGGAGCGGAAGGGAGATGAAAGAGTGGGGGAAGAAAAAGAGTTTTTAAGAGGGGGAGGGAAGGGGAGAAGGGAACCGAGGAGAGAAAGGGGGAGAAAAAGAGAGAGGGAGAGGGGAGGAGAGAGGGGAAAAGAGGAAGAAGGGGGAGAGAGGAAGAGGAGGAGGGGGGATGAGGAGAAAAGGGGAAAAGAGAGAGAGAGAGGGGGAGAGAAAAGGAGAAAAGAAAAAGAGGTGAAAAGAAAAGGGGAAAAGAGAGGGAGAGAGGAGAAGAATGGAAGGGGAGGGGGAAAAGAGGAGAGAGAGAGTGGGAACTGATTAAAAAAGCTTAAAAAAACGGAAAAAACACCCCGTTTATTGGACTTTTTTTTGGGTTTGTATCCCCTAACTCCCTAACACAAATCTTTTCTCCTCTCCTTCTCTCTTTTCTCCCCTTTTCTCTCTCTCTTCTTTTTCTCCCTTCCTTTTCTCTTCCCCTCTCTCTCTCTCCCCTTTCCCTCTTTCTTCTCTCTCGCTCTCCCCCTGTCTCTCTCTCTCTCTCTCTCTCCTCTATCTTCTCTCTCTTCTCTTCTCTCTCCCCTCCGCCCCTCTCTCTCTCCCCCTTTTCTTCTTCCCCTCTCTTTCTCTTTTCCCCTCTCTCTCTTTTCTCTCCCCTTTTCGACCTTTCCCCCGCTCCGGGGCGAACTTTTGTCCCTTTCCCCATCATCTAAAAAGTCCCCCGGAAAATCCCCTTTAAGACCTTGTACGGGTTTTCCCCCCGGGACCGCTGCGTGAAGGGGGTTTTGAGGGGGGGTTTTTAAAAAGTTAGGGGAGACGCGCCGCCGAGGGGGGGAGAGGGCGGGTATGCTGGGGGAAAAAGAGGGAAAGGGAAAAGGGGATTGGCCCCTCTGTCTTTTTCTCTCTCTCTTCATAATCCTATAGGAGCAAAACTTTAAATGGGGTTATTGTCTTTTCTTTTTTACTTTGGTTTTCGTTAAACATTTTTTATCTCATTTGTTATCCTTTTCCTCTCCGCCTTTCCCCTTTTCCCCCCCCGCCCGCCCGCAGGGTGGAAGGTTTTGGGAGAAAGACTTTAGCTTGCAAAGTGCAGAGTCCCTGCGCATTCGGGCAGCGGTTTGAGTCCCCCCTAGTTTGTTTCTAGTGGCGACGCTTTTTATAGGGCAATAAACCCCTTTTAGGTTTGGGACTTGCAAAAATGTTAGTAGGAAAGAAAATCTTTTCTTATCCCAAACTCCCCGTGGTCTTTATATTTACATTTGGGGGAGGACCTTAAATTTCATTCCCTTATATACATTTTCAATGGGCTCCCCTTGATGAATAGAAGTTCGGGACAAAGCTAACAGATCCCCGGCTTCGTGTGGAACCGATTTTTAAAAATGAGGAGAGAGAGATGTGAGGACACGTTTTTTCCCCTACTGCTTTTCTCTCTCCCTCTCTTCCTCTCCTTCTTCTGTTCTCGCTTCGCCCCTCGCTCTCGCTTCGCTTTTCCCCCTTTGTCTTCTCTCTCTTTTTCTCTACTCCTCTCTCTCCCCATCCTCTCTTTTCTTCCCCTTCTCTCTCCCTCTCTCTCTTCTCCTCTCTCTCTCTCTTCTCCTCCTCTCCTCTTTCCTACCTCCCTTTTCCCCTCTCTCTCTCCTCTCTCTCTTCTCTCTCTCTCTCTCTCTCTCTCTCTCTCAAAATTATGTTTTTCCCTGGGGAAAAAGGCATTTTTAGATAATGATTACATGGTTTTTGTTCCCCCAAGGTAACGGTTTTCTATGAGTAGATGATATTTAAAATAAATAGATAAATAAAAAAGAGCATGATAGAACAAGATCACAAGCCCCGTAAAACCCAAATTTAAAAAGTTTTATATTCGCTCCATGCCGTGAAGGGGCCCAAAAAGGTAAGTTGGGGCCCCGGGCGGAGTGTCCCCCCCCGCCCAGAGGACACTCGGGGGAAAAGATGGGGGTGAGCCTGGAAAAGGCGGGTTTTGGGCCCTCGATTGGTACTCTTTTCCCCCGCCGGGGCCGGGCCCCCGCCCCCTTCACCCTGTTTGGTTCCCCCCCCCGGCCCCGGTGGGCCGCCCTGTTTTTTTTGGGGGTCCCGGGGGGCTGGGAGCAGTAAACCCGAAAAAATTTAATTTTGTGGTGAGGTTCGGGACTTTTGGGGGAAGGAGGGGCGATTTTGGGGGGGTGGGCGGGAGGGGGCAGGCAGGGGGGCCCCACCCTGCCCAGGGGCGTCGGCAGGAAGGTTTATTCGGTGGCTGCCGGGACTCACCGCCCCCGCAGGTGTGGGGCTTTCAAGGGGCCTGCACGGGGTTGCCTTCCGGGCCCCGGCGAGTGAGTTCCCAAACGTGAGGGGAAAAACCCCGGGCAGGGGGCAGGGGGGGGGCCAAAAACGGAACAAATCTAAAATTTTTTTTCTTTTACACGCTTTGGCCCCTGGTGCCCCGGGGGAGACGGGCGGGTTTTTGCCCTTTAACCCTTTTTCAAAAATCCCAAAATTTTCACGTTTAAAACCCACATACAGGGAAATATACCCCAAATTTCCCAAAATTACAATACCCACACCCCCACATAATTTTTTTCCCCCAGGGAGGGGGTTTCCAATTTGGACATTTTTGTTTTTACCTTTTTCCCCCCCCCCACCAAAACCCGCACCCCCACCACACACGCCTACCAGAAACCACATAATTTTGCCAAAAGGGGAAAAGCCCATTTTCATGGCAGCAACACCAAAGGGAAACCCTGACGCCCCCGGGGAAAAAAACTTCCCCCCAGCACCCTTACGAAAGAAAACAAATATTGGGGTTTCCCGTTGTACACTTTCTGCTGCGGCGCCCCCAGCCCAATCATTTGCAAGGCCTGGGACAGCGGCGCCCGATTCTTAAATGACCTTCTCCTCTATGGTCTGTGCTTGTGTTTTAAATTTTGTCACTATTTTGGGACTTATTTTAAAATTACATTTTTCTCCGAGGTGGCTAGTGATAGTGAGAGCCCCGTGGGGGGTATAGGGGTTTTTGCTTGGGTTTTGTTTTTTATGAAGCAATTTTTGTACACTTATAAATATTTACCTTTTCGAGGGGGGCTTTTTGATATTGGGCAGTTTTCCTTTAAACAGTCAAATAAAAGTAACAGTCCAGCGGGGAAGGTGCAGTTTTAGGGCCCTTAAAACCGCCACGGCATGCGCCCACCCCCACTGAATCGCCTTGATGATTTAAACTACGTACTTATTAGGCATTTTTTACCGGGACCCGCGTTTAAAATTTAAAACCCCCGGGAATTTGTGTTTGAATCTCGCTAAGCAAGCAGAGAAATAAAAAACCCCGGGAGAAAGAAAGGCGGGCAGAGTTTTAGCAGGCAGCACCGCCGGTTAAATCCTTGTTGGCTACCTCATTTCCCGCCCGCTACCCGCAGCCCCAACCCCCCAGAAAAATTTTTGTTTTTAAAGGAAAAAATAAAGTAACTTACTTTTGAAAAGTAGGTTTGGTTACGTTAGGTTACCCGGGGAAAGGGAGTATTGTGTCCAGTATTCTACATATTTAAAATTTGCGTGGGAATCCAAGAGGGTATTTTTGAGATTTTCCCATGGTTTGTTTCGGGGCTGCAGCTTTAAATGTTTTTCACCGGAAATCACATACTTGCATAGGAAAGGGGAAAATGCAACCCCCAACAGCCCCGGAAGAGTCCGCTGTCCCCAAAATCAACCCCCCATAATTATGATGCCAGGGGGTCCAGTAAAATATCAGCAGAATGCGCATTGCGGGGCCCTCGGGGGTTAATACATCGCACGTTCGTTTTTTGTGTTTTCTTTAAAAAAAGGGAAAAAAAACAAGTTAAAAAAAAGTAAAAGCAAAAATTAGTATTAATGCCCACGAGTAAAAGTTATGGGAAAATGGTTTTTTTATAAAAATTTTTTATCAGGCCTTTTTAAAAACAGGCCAAAAAAAATATTTAAAGGGAAAAAGTATTAACCCCCTTTCGACCCCGGAAAGCAATTTCCCTTTTTAATTTGGCATCTTTTTTGCCTTTTTTGTGACCATAAAAAATTTTTATTTGATATGACCCGGTTTGATCCTTTTTTCCCCTAAACCAATTGGTTTTATTAGTTATTTTTGTAATTTTTTGGCCGAAAACATACGATTTTTTTTAGCAAAGGAAAGATTTTGGGGGGGAAGGGGTTAAGCCCCCAGAGTAATGTTTTGAAAAAGAAATTTTTTATATATAAAAAGTAATACCGGCATTTAAAAATAAAGTCATAAAAAAAATAAAATATATCGGTTTTAAAAAACCCCAAAATCAAGAGCAACCCCCCCGCCCCCGCCCTCAGTATGCCAAAGCCCACGCCCTGACCCCATGGCCCCGGCCAAGCAAGCCTACGCCCCTGCCTCCCGCAAAGTGGTCACGCCACCCCAAAACGCCAAGAAAATGTTTTCCCTCAGAAAATTTTGAAAGTTTCCCCAAAATTGTGACAGAGGATGAAGCTTGGACCAACCCTTTTTTATTTTCCTTCCTTGACGGATACACTGTGAGTTCAAAAATATTTTATAACAAATTTTTCGTGAGGCATTTTAAATATGTTCCCCCAAAAATATATTTTATGCAACTCTTAGTTTTGTTGTTTTTTTTGGCCTGATGCCCCGGGTAAAATTAAAAAAATTTTATTTTTTAGAGGTATATAGTATTTTCAATTATTTGCTTTGTACTTAAGTTTATTCCCCGTCAATATTAGGTTTTTGTTTTTTTTTGTATGGCCCTTGGGGTGAGAAAATAAATTTTATTATTATTATTTTTATTATAATTATTAGTTCAGGGAAACCCGGGGTTCCCCCCCCCCCCCCCTAACTGGGATTTAAGGGGGAGTAATTTAAATATATATTAATAAATAATATAATTATATAAAATAGTTTTATATATATAATATATATATTATATATAATTATATATTATATAAGGGAAAAAGAGGAATAAGTATAAGAGCCCAGTTTAAATTTTCGGAAAGGGTTGGGGTTACATTGCATGTGTTGGAAGCAAACAATAGTTTTCCCTTCCCAAAATGGGAAAAATCCAATAAAACAACACAACAAAAAAACTCCAGGGCTCCCTTTCGGGTTTTGTCTTTGATGTTGAACTTTTTTCCCCTTTAAAAAGGGTGAAAAAAACATCAATAAAATGAGGGAAAAGTTTTTGATGCAGCCCCGGGGGGGGGCATTTCCCGTATATAAACCCCCGCATGGCTTTAAAAGGGGAGTTTTCATTCCCCATCCCAAATTTTTTAGCCCCCCCCCCGACGCTTTATTGAGAATAACATGACGAAAAAATTTTTTCCCAAAAAATTTTTTCCTTAACTTGGGGGCCACAGCCTGGTAACGATGATGCCGGGGTTCCCGGGGGGTGCGTGGGGTGTGTGTGTGTGTGTGTGTGTGTGTTGTGTGTGATGGGGTTTGTAAAGGGTGTTTTGTGTGTGTGTGTGTTGTGTGCGTTTGGGTTTCGGGGGGTTTTGTTTTGTTTCGTGTGTTTTGTGTGGGGTGGAAGAACGGGGCCCGGGAAATTCCCTTTCCCAAATTTCCGAAAACAAAAAGATTTCATAAAAAAAAAATAGGGTCGCCGTTTTATGTGTCGCCGGGCCCCAAGCCAACCCCCCGACGTGGAGGCGACGCCTGGGGCCCCCAAAAGGTGGGGCATTCAATTCGGAGGCCCGGTGGTGGGGGGAAACAGCGTTAAAAGTAGGACGATCAAACGCGCGGGACACACCACACAATACAAAAAACAATAAAAAATAAATTAAAAAAAAAATTCGACATTTTAAAACAAAAAACACACCCCCCCCACACACACATTTCACCAGGGCCACACACCCCAAAAACCCCAAACAAAACCACACACCAAACCCCCACACACCCACACACACAACACAAACACACCCCAAAAAAAACATAAAAATAGCTTCCCCTTTTCCTCCCCTTCATACACTCTGGTAGGGCAATTTTTTGTGTAGAATTAAAAAAAAACAAAAAAATCATAAATGGAAGTTGTGCATTGGGTCATGTTTTTCGTTATGCCCTTTTTCGCGTTCAGCTCGGCCCGGAGTGATGCGAGGGAAGGGGATGGGGTTCCTGGGGAGTTTGGGCGGGGCCGGCAAGGGAGGGGGAGGGGGAGGGCAGGGGGAGGGGGAGGGAACGAAGGAAGGGAAGGGGTCGCTGGCCTTACAACCGAGAGACCCGTGAGGTCCAAACAGCCCGGGTTCGATTCCCTGAGCGGGTGGGACAATATGCATTTACCCTTTCACGCCAGCCCCAGTTCAGCTTGCAAAGAATAGGCACGGGAGTTGTGACCTCGAACTCATGAGCTGATGGTGGCAATCTTTAAAGTAATCGTACAGACCCATTTTTTCTTTGCATAATTATGTTGAATGTTCATTAAAAAATCAGAATATCTAATCCACAAAAAATAATTCATTTCCACGCCTTATTTCCCTAAAAACATAACTTTTATAAAAAAAACTCCTCGCGGCCCTTGGGCCGGTAGAAGAGGGCCGGCACGGCACGGACAGCATGGAGATATATATTTTATATATATTATGAGGAATGAAGGAATAGATATGTCTATTCCTGCTGTACGTATATTCTCTCTCTCTCTCTCTCTCTCTCTCTCTCTCTCTCTCTCTCTCTCTCTCTCTCTCTCTCTCTCTCTCTCTCTCTCTCTCTCTCTCTCTCTCTCTCTCTCTCTCTCTCTCTCTCTCTCCCCCCCCCCTTGAATATAGCAGGTTTGTACTTCTAACATTAGATTCTTACTTTTAAAATAATCTAGATTCATATTTTATTAAACAAGAAAATATAGCTTACTAGCCGCAAAGCCGCCCTCCGGGCGGACTTTTTGGCTAGCTCCTGCGGAGGGCTATTGTTGGCCTTCGGCCCACCACCTGTGTTTGGTGGGCCGAAGGCCCACCAAACATGGACTCTCCAGATAGCCCCTTCTAACTTTCCTGAAATCATGGATGTAGAAATGTATGTATTCCCCCCACCCATTCACTCACCCATTACCCATCACCCCCCACCCATTCACTCACCCATTACCCATCACCACACACCCATTCACTCACCCATTACCCATCACCCCCTACCTATTCCCTCACCCATCACCCATCACCCCAACCCATCACCCCCACCCATTCACTCAACCATCACCCCACACCCATTACCCATCACCCCACCCATTCACTCACCCATTACCCATCACTCTACATCAAGGCTTCCTCAATTCTCGCAACCCACTTTTGTTTTCACAATTCTCGCTAATAGGCTGCTAAAAAAAAAAAAAAATGTGATCGGATCATCTCATAAGTGGGCTTATGACCTTCCCCTGGTCAACCTGATTCCAAAAATGTGCCATATGAGGTGTTTGCGCCACGGGGGGCGGAACCTATACCACACACACACACAGACAGACAGACAGACAGACAGACAGACAGACAGACAGACAGACACACTTTCGCTTATATTATTATAGATTACCCATCACCCCCCACCTATTCCCTCACCCATCACCCATCACCCCCAACCCATCACCCCCCACCCATTCACTCACCCATCACCCCACACCCATTACCCATCACCCCACCCATTCACTCACCCATTACCCATCACCCTACATCAAGGTTTCCTCAATTCTCGCAACCCACTTTTTTTCACACTTATCGCTAATAGGCTGCTAACAAACCGACGAGACAACAAAGTAACCTTGTTATTCCTAGAGTTAAGACAATCACCGGTGCTAAAATTTTTACAGTAAATGGACCAAAAAAATGGAACTCCCTACCAGCCAACGTCACGAAGGCAAATACACTTTCTGTATTTAAATCTAGACTAGTGAACTATATTTTACAAGACCAAAATGATTTTTAGTAGAGTAGTTTTTAGCAGATTCTACATATTATCTTTTATTGTAATTCTAGGTTTTACTGCAATTTTACTTGTCTTAATGAATTTTTTTAGCAGATATTAGATTTTACTTTTTATTGTAATTTTATGTTTTACTAGAATTCTGCTTGTCTTTCTATAATGTTTAGCAAATTTTACATATTTCTTTTTATTGTAATCTTATGTTTTACTGGAATTCTGCCTGTTTGACTGGAATTTTATTTATTTTACTCCTACTAGATTATTGACAATGCTGTACCTGGAATTTGGTG
>JACEEZ010024006.1:17500-33934 GCA_016584305.1 Chionoecetes opilio
CTAAACAGGGTTGAGTCAAAAGCTTTTCGTCTCATCAACTCCTCTCCTCTGACTGACTGTCTTCAATCCTTAAATCACCGCCGCAATGTTGCTTCTCTTGCTCTCTTCTACCGTTATTTTCATGCTGACTGCTCTTCTGAACTTGTTAACTGCATGCCTCCCCCACTCCCGCGGCCTCGCTGCACAAGACTTTCTACTCATTCTCATCCCTATTCTGTCCATCTTCCTAATGCAAAAGTTAATCAGTATCTTTACTCTTTCATCCCTTTCACTGGTAAACTCTGGAACTCTCTTCCTGTTTCTATTTTTCCACTTTCCTATGACTTAAATCTTTTCAAAAGAAGAGTAACAAAACACTTCCCGAACTAAATTGGCCTACCCCTCTGTTTTTATTTTATTCTCTTCTGTCTTCTTTATAGGGACTGGCAACTGAGCAGGCTTTGTGTTACCCATTTTTGCTGTGCCCTTGGCCAGTTCCTTGTGATGTACAGAAAAAAAATATAATAATAATAAATAAATAAATAAAAAAAAAAAAATAAAAAAAAAATTTTTTTTTTTATATATATATATATATATATATATATATATACATGTGTACATATACATATATACATACATGTGTGTGTATATATATATATATAATAATATAAGCGAAAGTGTGTGTGTGTGTGTGTGTGTGTCTGCTCCAGGTTCCGCCCCCCGTGGCGCAATCCCATCATATGGCACATTTTTGGAACTGGGTCGAGCAGGGGAAGGTTTTAAGCCCAATTATAGGATGATCCGATCACTTTTTTTTTCTTTTTTTTAGCAGCC
The DNA here is from genome assembly GCA_016584305.1 of Chionoecetes opilio. Taxonomy (NCBI): domain Eukaryota; kingdom Metazoa; phylum Arthropoda; class Malacostraca; order Decapoda; family Majidae; genus Chionoecetes; species Chionoecetes opilio. The sequence continues at coordinate 18,314 of JACEEZ010024006.1, forward strand.
TATTAGCGAGATTTTTTTTTTTAGCAGCCTATTAGCGAGAATTGTGAAAAAAATGTGGGTTGCGAGAATTGAGGAAACCTTGATGTAGGGTGATGGGTAATGGGTGAGTGAATGGGTTGGGTGATGGGTAATGGGTGAGTGAATGGGTGGGGGGTGATGGGTGATGTGTGAGGGAATAGGTGGAGGGTGATGGGTAATGGGTGAGTGAATGGGTGTGTGGTGATGGGTAATGGGTGAGTGAATGGGTGGGGGGTGATGGGTAATGGGTGAGTGAATGGGTGGGGGGAATACATACATTCCTACATCCATGATTTCACGAAAGTTAGAAGGGGCTATCTGGAGAGTCTGTGTTTGGTGGGCCTTGGGCCCACCAAACACAGGTGGTGGGCCGAAGGTGGGCCAATAACCCTCCGCAGGAGCTAGCCAAAAAGTCCGCCCGGAGGGCGGCTTTGCGGCTAGTATATATATATATATATATATATATATATATATATATATATATATATATATATATATATATATATATAGTGTGTGTGTGTGTGTGTGTATGGTAAGCAAGACTATTTCCCACACGCATCAGTATGTCATCGGTTGGGGGCATACGTCGGGGGGCGCGTCGCCTCGCCCACCCTACGACGCCACTCCCGGGGGTCACCACGCGCGAGTCCCCATGCAGGCTCCCTTCCCATACCAAGCAGCTCTCGACAGGAAACATCAACTTTTTCCAGCTACGAGCCTTGTAGGCGCCCTCTTGGCGACCTCCACGCCGGATTGTCTCTTACAGAGAGAACCCGGTGGGAAGGATCGGCTTTAGGGTAACGTGCCACATGCCCATATAGCCGAATCAGTATGTATATGTAGGAATCTATAATATATCTTTAAAGCGTGTTTTTTTTCCCCTTTTCATTTTCGGTGATAAATTTCCCATTGTTTGGTAACATTGTGTGCAAAGGAGGCTGATTCCCCTCCAGCCAGCCAAGTAGTCCCGTGGGAGGCCAGGACCACCACCACCACCAGGCACCACCCCCCCAGGGGACCACAGGGGATCACAGGGGCTTCCCGGCATCCCGCGGCCCAGCTAATTTCACTTCCCCGTCGCAGTCCAGCCCAAAGTCCCTTCTAGAGAAGAGATCCTCTCTGGAAGCAACCTTGGTCCAGCCTTCCCTCTCAGCAAGATCTTAACGTGCTACAACGGTCTCACATACAGAAAACGAGGTATTGTTGTTTTAAGGCAAGTCCCCTGGCTTACCACGAGGGTGTGTTGACAGATAAGACTGTTGGGCCACTATATTCCCTCAGATAGTCTTGTCTCTCCCTAATTCAGGTGCTTAAAACATTTTTCCCTTTAGCATTGTTGAGCGTTTTGAACTCCTACCAATCAGTAAGAAGCTTGTTTCATCTTACATATGTGTGTTTGTGTGTGTGTGTGTGTGTGTGTGTGTGTGTGTGTGCGCGTGTGTGTGTGTGTGTGTGTGTGTGTGTGTGTGTGTGTGTGTGTGTGTGTGTATGTGTGTGTGTGTGTGTGCGTGTGTGTGTGTGCGTGTGTGTGTGCACAGGTAGACAGACAGATGGTTGTTTATCACACACAGAAGCTCCCACTTCCTTGCGATCCTCCCAGCCTGTGTCCGGCCGGAGGCAGTGCCTGTATCGCTTACATACTCGGATAATAGGCCTGTAATGTTTCCTACGACCTACCTACCTACCAGCCCTCTCTCTCTCTCTCTCTCTTTCTCTCTCTCTCTCTCTCTCTCTCTCTCTCTCTCTCTCTCTCTCTCTCTCTCTCTCTCTCCTCTCTCTCTCTCTCTCTCTCTCTCTCTCTCTCTCTCTCTCTCTCTCTCTCTCTCTCTCTCTCTCTCTCTCTCTCTCTCTGACAAATCGCTGGAGCCTACACAACACACCACCTGACTAATAACAACAATAAATGAATAATAACAAGAAGGCCGTGGGAACAAAAGGACGATGTGAAAAGATAAAGATGTGGTATTGATGAGAAGAAAGGGCGCGAAGAAAGTGGGTTTACTAGTCTCACTACAACCCATACATATTATTATTATTATTATTGCTTACATCACAAAGGACTGTCCAAGAAAAAAAAATAGAAATAAAAACCTATCGTTATCCTCGTGAACAAGCTGAGTAAACATTCTTACATCTATATCAGGGCCATAAGAACTATAATAGATACTCATTTCTCATAACTACTACACATACACATACTCATACACATTACTCATACTCATACACATATACATACTCATACACATTACTCATACACATACACATACACATACACACTCATTCACATACTCATTCACACTCAGAACTATATAGATACTCCTCAGGGTTACAGGGAGTTTCGTACCGAAGTTGTTTCGTACCCAGGTTTTGTTAGTTGTTTCGTACACTGATTTTAAGTTTTTTCGTACATACCTGGTGTCGTTTCATAATTCTAGTAGTCAAGTTCAACTCTCAGCTGAGTGTACGAAACGACTATGGTTTCATATAGATTACGAAACAACTTTATGGTGTACGAATCTACTAGTGTACGAAACAGTTTGTGTACGAACTGACTAAACCCCCTCCTTAGATAGTCGTCCTCCACGTTGCAGCCGGCGGTTCTGACTCCCCTAATGAACGACTTTTCTGTGTAGTACTTCCAAAACGTGACGCAGCAGTGGGTACGTACATCGCACGTACCGTAAGGGCGTTAGCACGAGCGAGGACTAGTACGTGAGGCGTGGTACATACGTGAGATCAGGTAACTAAGCAATGGCCCCACCTTACTTTACCCTTTCACGCCCAGATCTTTCCTTTGCTATGTAAAATCGTCTGTTGTTAGCCATAGAATTACGAAAACGGTCTTAATATACCAAATTAGCTAGTGGATAAGGATACTAAACAGGTCATATCTATAACATATTGCTTATATTAATTAAAATCGTCTAATGGTATACAAATTACAATGGAAATTACGTTCTGGGACTCAAGGGGTTTAAAGAACGTCTCATATCTTCTCCCTTTTATGTATCTGGAGACAAACCAAAAAAATCACAAAAGAACATTGCATTACCTTCTACTTTCGCCCTTCAAGAGATAAAGTGAGCATGGTAAAAAAAAAAAAAGAAAAAAAAAACACTTATGAAGTATACTAGCGCATAATACTTCACATGTTTGGGGAGGATCCACTCATACAGCTCTCCTAAACAGGGTTGAGTTAAAAGCTTTTCGTCTCATCAACTCCTCTCCTCTGACTGACTGTCTTCAATCTTTAAATCACCGCCGCAATGTTGCTTCTCTTGCTCTCTTCTACCGTTATTTTCATGCTCACTGCTCTTCTGAACTTGCTAACTGCATGCCTCCCCCCCTCCCGTCGCCTCGCTGCACAAGACTTTCTACTCATTCTCATCCCTATTTTGTCCATCTTCCTAATGCAAGAGTTAATCAGTATCTTTACTCTTTCATCCCTTTCACTGGTAAACTCTAGAACTCTCTTCCTGTTTCTATTTTTCCACTTTCCTATGACTTAAATCTTTTCAAAAGAAGAGTAACAAGACACCTCCCGAACTAAATTGGCTCACCCCTCTTTTTTATTTTATTCTCTTACTGTCTTCTTTATAGGAACTGGCAACTAAGCGGGCTTTGTGTTAACCATTTTTATTGTGCCCTTGGCCAGTCCTTTGTGATGTAAAAAAAAAAAAATAATAATAATACAAGTGAGGTGTAAAGGAACTTAATATATAACATAAGAACACAAGGAAGCTACAAGAGGCCTACACGTGGTAGTTCTTGTTACTTACACTACCTACATCACCCTTTCGTCCCTATCCATAAAATTCTGACTGAAGCAAGCCCTGAGTCGAAAAGTGAAATGCCATGCTGAAAATGTAGGAACTGCAGCACAGATGCAAACTGACCCCTCGTCAAGTCAAGGTCCAATTGAAACTGGTACAAGACAAACACGTTCGATCACAGGTTTAGTACATGACAAGAACTTATGCATATGGTGTATGAAACCTGAAGACCAGAAACATCGCGGAAGAGACAAGTGGCATATCATGCAACAGCTGAATGCATGGTATGCCTTCAAAAGCCACACTGTGTACTTAGAAGATCTTAGCATGAGAGAACGGCTGTTGACCTTTATTGAGTCAACTTCAGACCCATTTGCAGTTGAAATCCGTTATCACCGAACATGTTGGGTAAAGTTCATATCAGCCACCTCAGATACAGGAAAAGATGATCCCAATCTTCATCTGCAGCATGTGCATTTATCAGAAGTGGAAGAGATGTGGTTCAAACATATTCGAAATGTTGTGCTGGAGCAGCATGAACTTCGCACATTACAGAGCCTTCTTCAAGATTATATTCAGATGCTGCGTAATTTTGGAATGAATGTTGGAGTGGTGAAATCATGCACCATCAAAACTATGATACAGGAAGAATTTCACGATCGCATAGGCTTTCATGTACGATACCAGAAGAACCACAGTGCATTGGTTTATGATACCTATTCTGGGGGTAGTTATGCCGAAGCTGCTATCAACTGCTGGGGTGTAACTGACGACCAACTGATTTCGACCGTAGCACAACGGATCAATGCACATGCATCACAGGCACAAGTGATGTCATGGCCACCTTATTTCCATGAACTGGTGGACGAGGAGGACTCGGACGAGCTCTTGTACAAATTTGTAACCTTGTTGAAGAAGCCAAGGGCTGGTGAAGACCAAAAAGACCTGGCAGTTCTGGCACTGACATCTCTGCTAACTTCATACATAACGGGGAAACGAACATCATTCAAGGTGAAGCTGGCAGTGACGCTATATGGCCCGACTCGAAGTCGAGAAATAATTGACTTGATGCATAAGTTTTCTCTTGGAATCAGCTACAAGGATGTTCTGAATCTTTATGATGCGTGGGCCAAGTTTGACATCGAAACAAATAGAACATGTCCTGATGAGCTTGCCATGGGCCAACCAGGTACAGCAGTTATGGACAATGATGACTTAAAAGACGATACTCTGACTGGAGCAGGCATATCTCATTGAACCAATGTCATGTTTGTCCAGCCACAAGATTTGGTGGAGACTTCTGCTGTTGCACGTCAATCTCTGAGCATTCCCACAGCCGACGATATGAAAGCTGTGTGTGCTTCTCAACATCTTGTACAGCCATACAAAACAGTTCAACGTGGTACACCAATCATAAGACTAGCTGCCAATATAGACGCCTGTCACGATCTCCCCCCTTCGGTCAAGACTAAGGTAATGAACGGTTAGTACAAATTGAAATTCAGGTTCGGTGGGGAGTCGATTTTAAGAGAAAAAAAAGATTAAAATGAAAACCAGTAACCAGTGAAGTAATTCATTTGAGTCAAAAACAATACCCAAATAAAAGAACTAATCACAAAAGTAAAATGAGAAATAAAAGCTCTATAAAACAGAACAACGTTAACACTTTATTTCTTAAACTTAATTATATTGATTGTTGGCCATAAAAACACCGTATGGATAAAGAAAACTAATTAGGATGTACACGCTCACACAAAAAGGTTGCTACAAAGACAGCTCATTGATACCCAATGAACTAGAACCCTAAAAGAAAATAAACACGAGGCAAAAGTGCACCTGGCTAACACACAAACCATAAAAGTAATAAACTGCCTTTCACAACACAAGGAAAGGAAAAACGTCTGGTACCAAAAACTCAGACAAACTCAGTAACAAAAATACTTTCACTAAAATTGAGTCAACAGGAAAACACACGCCTATACTCTATCTCCAACTACCCCTTCCCCCAACAGCAACCCATCAAACAGAACCCCACGTAGGCACAAAACACATAAAAATTGATCACTGTTGGCCAGAGAGATAACGAAACACACGCACCTTACCTCACAGATACCCTTGACTCGCTCCACGCACCCATTCTCCACCAAGGTACCTCGTGGCCGCCATGCCGTTGTAAACTAGTGAAGGAGAGTTGGTGGTTGGGTCCGGCGTCTCGGGTCAAGTGGGGCGAGCTGAGGTCACCGCCTACCTCGCCCAGCCNTTTTTTTTTAACTTTTATCAGTCTTTCTTTCAAATGGGGCACGTTTTTCCGATTCACCTCCTAATTTAGTCCATTCCAAACTTCTACATTTCTTTGAGGGAAGCTGTACTTCTTTATGTTGTTCTGCCTCCCTCAGAATATCTATTTGTTTTTACTTTTCCATTTATATTTGAACTCACCCATTTATACTACTCCATTATTATGTATGTATTATGTTATGTATGTATTATATTATGGATGTATTATATTATTATGTATGTATTATAATATTATGTATGTATTATATTATTATGTATTATTATTGTTATTTATGTATGTATGTATGTATGTATGTATTGGTAGGATGTGCATCAGCCTGTATTAAATGTTGCATCCCTGTGTTATGTATCTCCTCACAGAGCAGGATGAAGGACTGGAGACTTTGTCCAGTGTTGTGTCACAGCAGCGAAGGATTGCCACCGCCATTGGCACAGAGGTGTACAGCAGAATGGTTAGTAAACAGGGATGATGTCTATGTATGTGTAAACCCTCCAGTTTGGTGAGTAGTACTAAAGTTTGGCGAGTGGTACTTGGTGAGCAGTAGTTTGGTGAGTCATTGGCATTTAAAATGTCTCACCAAACCCAGGCTTGCCAGGCTCAAAGTAGTAATCCAATACAAATTGTAATCGGCACTGAGGGACAACCTTATGTCATTCCCTTGTTATGCTAAAATATATTTTCTAAAAGAATGGAAATCAATGATTCAATTATGACAAATTCAACCAATCTTACAATCAGAGCCGTGGTGACTGCACACTGACATAACGAGTTCAGGGCTGTTGTGTCCCTCCTGGGCATCCATTGTCCCCCCCCCCCCCTGCCACTGCCAGCTTGGTGTATGCAAAAGTGCCGTGTCTGAGGCACAAGATGCTTGCAACTCGTAACCAACAAGAACGGTGTATCACCGATAAGTGCTTGGCTCCGGGGGTACTGTACCGCCAGGAAATGTTGACAGGGTTGGCCAAGATGGACACGGATCTAGTGTTGGGTGGCCATGGCATAACCATTTCAATAAATGGTTATGTATTCATTAAATCTCTGACTCAGATTAGGGTGGCCGTGAGCCAGGCCACTCCCTAGATCCACCAATGGGTACCCTACCGATTTTTGCTAAAATACCTGGATCTCTCTTATTTCATGTAAAAAAAACCTTCATCCCTTTGAACACTCCACTGTCCACCCTCGGTTGGTCATGCCTCATAACTGTCTCGGTCAGACCTCCTGGACGACATCACGCAGCGCACGGACAACACCCAGAACCGCCTGGTGGACGAGACGGACCACATCACCACCACCACCGCCAAGGCGCGCACCTGGCGTGAGTATCTGCTTCAGGTGTAGAGAGGGAAGGGAGGAGAGGAAAGACTGAGCGTGAAAAGAATGAGCAAAGGAAATAAGACCCAGATAAAGACTTTTGAAATTCAGATCAGGTATTGAGGATGGATGGCTATATTTATGTATATTATGTTATGTATGTATTATATTATGTATGTCTGTATGTATTATACTATAATGTATTATGTTATGTATGGATTATTATTATTATTTATGTATGTATGTATGTATGTATTGGTAGGGTGTGTAAGGATACTTGTACTCTGTGTTGAACAGCAGCTTAATCAATGCTAATAATAATTTATATTAATAGTACGGTAACTTTCATAGCTGGTGAGTGTGAGGATCATTGTTTAATTATCCTTCATGTTTCTTGTTCCTCAGCCTACTGGGTGGTGATTGTGGTGCTGCTGGTGGCCATAGTGATTGTGGTGGTGTGGTAGCCAGTCCCGCCCGCCCCGCCCCTGCCTCAGCCCGGGGGAGAGAGAGAGAGAGAGAGAGAGAGAGAGAGAGAGAGAGAGAGAGAGAGAGAGAGAGAGGAGAGAGAGAGAGAGAGGAGAGAGAGAGAGAGAGAGAAGAGGGAGAGCAAATAGGTCTTTCCTCGGCTTTCTCTCCATCTTCAAGCCCCCCTCCTCCTCTCCTTCCTCCAAGTATTCAAGGTCATCCATTGAGAAGCGTGAGTGATCAGATGTGTGGTAGGGATTACAGGTATCCGGGCCAAAAAGGTGAAGCAATGCTATATCCATTTCTGTTCATTTTCTCCATTTAAATCGATTACCTCATAGGGGTTCCTCCACATAAGTGTGGTATATACAGGTCTGATGCTGCCCTGCACACTGTCACGATCATCCCCTTTCGGTGAGACTAAGGTAATGAAGCGTGTAGTAACATTGAATTCAGGTTTGGTGTGGGAGCGATTTTAAGAAGAAAAACAATTTAAGAAAAAAGATTAAAATAAAAACCAGTAACCAGTGAAGTAATTAATTTGAGTCAAAAACAATACCCAATAAAGAACTAATCACAAAAGTAAAATGAAAAATAAAAACCTCAAAAAAACAGAACAACTTTAACATTTTAATTAAAACTTAATTATTTTGATTTTTTGGCCCCATAAAAAAAACCGTGGGGGAAAAAAAAAAACCCTAATTAGGTGTACACGCTCACAAAAATAAGGTTGCTACAAAGACACCGGGACACAATGAACTAAAAACCCTAAAAAAAAACCCGAGGAAAAAATTGCCCTGGCTGACACCCCAAACCAAAAAAGGTAAAAAACTGCCTTTCAAAAACACAAGGGGGGGAAAAAAAGCCTGGTACCAAAAAATTCGAAAAAAAACCCTCAAAACCCAAAAATACTTTCACTAAAATTTGAGTCAACAGAAAAACACCCCCCCTTTTAAAATCTATCTCCCCCCTCCCCTTTCCCACAACAGAAAACCCCTTTAAACCCCAAAACCCCACGTGGGCCAAAACACCAAAAAATTTGGGATAAATGTTGGCCAAGGAGATAACAAACCCCAACCACCTTACCTCACAAAACCCCTTGTCTCGCCCACGCATTCTTTTCTCCCCAAAGGGGAACCTCGGGGCCGCCTTTGCCTTTTTAAACTAGGAAGGAGAGTGTGGTTGGGCCCGGCGCCCTCGGGTAAAGTGGGGCGAGCTGAGGTCACCGCCCTTATATGCCCTCGGCCCCCCGGCGTTTAAAACACTGAAAAACCGGGGCCCCAACGGCCCCCAGTATATTTAAGCAAAAAAACCCTTTATCAAAAAAATTTCATTTAACAAAACTTGAAAAGAAAACTAAAACGAGGGGAAAGTGAAAACTAAACTTAGGGTTAGAATAAAAAGGGTTTGGCGCCCTTTTCCTTTTGTCATCCTAAACCCCCCAAACCCTTCCTTTCCCCAAAAACGGGGGAAAAAAAAACCCCAATATCAAACAACTAAAATACTTTCCCATTTAAATCCTAATCCCTAGATAAAAAGATTTTGGCCCAAAAATCATTGAAATAAAGGATTATGGGGTTAAAAAGAAATATTGATTTTGGGCGGTAAAATTATGCCTCTGGCTTTTTTTCTAAAGCTATTATAAACCCCATTAAAAACTATATGATACAAAAAGCAAAGTGCATAGGGGAATAAGAGTCAGGTGGGGAAGAAAAAAATAAAAAATTTTCCCGTTTTCACAAAACCTAAAGGGGCCCCCTACAATCTTCCTCAGACGCGTCGCGCACAACCAAACCAAAAAAAGGGAAAAAAGGGGGAAAACCTTTAGGCATGCCCAAAAAAAACATACTAAGAATAAACATGGAAAAAATTTGGTATTTTAAATGGGGAAACACACCCCGGTCACGGTCTTGACGACCCCCACAAAGAAAAGAAAATGGTAAGAGGGACAAATTTTGATACCTTTTTTCTCAGTTGTAAATTGGGGCGTGATAGCAGTTTCGGGGGATCACAGGGGTCAACCCCTTTTACATGGGTAATAAAATAGATTATAGTTCTGCGGGAAAAGGCGACTCCAACGAGTCAGGCGTGATTTTTCCAGTTAAAATTTTCCCAAAATAACTGAGGGGGGGCGGTGGTTTTGAAAAAAACAGTGACTTTTTCCGAAGGGGGGGAAAAAAATTTTAAATTTGGTTAAGAGCCCAAGAAAGACCCCAAATTTCCCTTTCTCGACCACTGCGTATTTTTCCAAAAGGCGGGGTGAAAAATTTTTTGGGGGGGGGGGGGGTATGCCCCGGGGGGTCGACACCCGCCCTGCCCTTCCTGGAGTAACACAGCTCCCACCGCCCGGGCACTTGAAATCCCACTCCAACTTAAATTCCTGGTAAAAAATTTGGAGATTTTAGGGCGGATAGCTACCAAAACACCTTGAAAACCATTTAAAAGCCTCCTCGCATTCTTTCTCCATTTAAAGGGACGGTTTTTTTTAAGCAGCTTTTGTGGAGGTAAGGGAAATCCACAAAAAATTTTTAAAATAGCGCCGATAATTTCCCCACGGGACCCCAAAAATCTACGGGCCTCCTTTTTGTTTGAGGACAGGGGTTTTGAAAGATGCTTCCACTTTGACCTGAAGGGGGTTTTACAAATCCCCAAGTTTCCCACCCCTAAGCCCCCGATATTGAACTTGAGCGTGAGCGAAAGAAAAAACTTTGATAGGTTTAATCTAAGGGTTTGCCTTTTGGAGAGCGGTGAACAAGGTTCTAGCCCGGGTTTCCCATGTCCCCCAAGTATCCGGGGGACACAACACGTCATCCAAATAAAATGCTATCTTAGGTAGTTTTGGGCCAGCACAAATTTTACAGCCTTTTAAAGGTTGGAGGGCGAATTAAAATAAAACCCCAAGGGGGAGAACAAGGGGGAAATTACGTTTGTCCTAAAGTGGAAAAAAAGCAAATCTCCCGAGCCCTTTGGGGCAAACCAATCGCCAAAAACCTTTTTTGAAGGGCTACCTTTTTAAGAACATGGACCCCCCAATTTTTCAAAACCCTTCGTTCCCGGGCAAAGGGAAAAAAATCTTTTTTGGGGACTTTTTACCTTTTTGAATCTATTCAGAATCTCTGGGTACCATCACTTTTTGGGGAAAGAGCACAAAAAGGGGGGAGCACCACTCACTTTGTCCAGGGGGAATGAGCCCCCCTTTCCAACAGCTATCGATCTCCTTCTCAATTAAAAAAGCTCGGCGGGGTGAAACCCCCATAAGGTGATTGTTTAATTGGAGCCGGTCTCCCCCTTTGTTGGGCCCTGGACCACTAAAAGGGGGTACGGCCAAAGGCCCTTTTCACCGAACACCTTGGGGGAAAGCCCCTAAAGGCAAGCAATCCGCTGTGATGTCCGTCAAAGGGGCATTATTCCCTTTGGGGGCCTTGGCCGTTTCTTTTCCTAAAACCCAATCTCCCCCGGGGAACAAGGGGATCACCCCCCTGGCCCAAACATAGGGTTTTTTTTCCTCCTCTTCGACGGGGTTGTGAGTCGGGCCCGGGGGACACACAAGGGCCCCAGAGGGTCCCCAAAAAGGAAAAAAAGGAAAATTTCTTTTTGAACCCTGTTCACATGACACAAACTTTTGGGACGACACGGTCCGGGGTGGGTTCACGTAATTGGTGTCACTTATTTTTTTAAGGAAACGATACGGACACTAAACTTGGCCTGAAAAAGGGGTTACCTCGGAAAGGAAGGAGGCAAATACCATTTCTTTTCCCGGGTTTAAAATCCCGCCCGTCCCCGCCCTTTGTCGTACCAGCACTTCGCGCGGGACTGTGACTCGGCCAGGTGTTCTGCAGCTATGTGCCAGCACCTAAGTAATTTATGTCTAAATTCCCCAACCCATTCCAACAAGCTACAACCCTCGTCACCAGCTTCCCACATTCTCTCCTTGAGGTGATACAAAGGACCTCTTACTCTGTGAGCAAAAACGAGCTCGTAGGGGCTGAAGCCTGTACTCTCCGATGGCATGTCCCTCATAACAAACAAAAGGTACGGCAAGTCCGTATCCCAATGAGAAGAGGATTCTACAGCAAATTTTCGGAGGATACATTTCATGGTTTGGTGACTACGCTCCACCGCTCCCTGACTCTCTGGGTGGTAAGGACTAGAAACTGAATGTTTAATTCCCAACCCCCTCACAAATTCCCGAAAAACTTTACCCTTGAAATAGGAAGCTCCATCCGTTTGAACTCGACTCGGAAGCCCAAAGGTGGCAAAAACATCTAACATCACTTTCGTCACAGCTGCCGCCGAGAGCTTCCTAAGAGCAGCGGCGTGCACATAACGTGACGCTGTGTCGATTATGGTTAATATATATTCGTTGCCTTTCGAAGTCTTTGGCAAAGGACCCACCACGTCCACCTGAAGACTAGTAAACGGTTCAGGCAGGTGGGGAATTTTCACTAAGGGGGCAGGCGGAATTTTCTGGTTCGGCCTGCCTACCTTCTGACAAACGTGACACTGCCGACAGTACCTGGTGACGTCACGTCGTAAGGTCGGCCAGAAAAAACACCGGCTCACTTTGGCCAGCGTCTTGCGGGAGCCAAGGTGTCCGGCGAACCGTCCGTCGTGTGCCAGTTCCAAAATAGTGTGCCGATATGGAATAGGCACAACAATTTGTTCCACGGCCGCCCATGAGGCGTCCGCCTGAGAAAAGGTTGGGGGCAGCCACCTCCTACACAACACCCCTTCTTTGAGGTAGTACGTGGTCGTGGGCCCGGTGTCTCCCCTCGACTCCTGAGCCTGCTCCAGCATCGGCCGTAGACCTTCGTCCTCTTTCTGGGCCGCTACCAACGCCTGTCTTCCGGTGGTCAGCTCACCTGAGGACAAAGGAGAAGAGAGAGAAGAGGGGTCGACAAATAAACTAGAGACGTCTAAGTCTCCTTCATCAACGTTCCCGTCCAAATCTTGGACCTGCAACGACTCAGTAGAATGGGCTTTTGCTGCTATCGAGCGCGTGACAGCGCAAAAAGGGAAAGTTTGTGGCATTTCAGATTCTAATTGCAGTAAAGCTGACAAAGCACTAGGCTGTGCCTGCAGTACCGGCGAGGACAAATTACCCATCCTTCCGCCGGCCAAATCATTCCCAAGAATCATGTCCACCCCCTTTACGGGCAATTCACTCACCACGGCTACTTGAGCCATCCCCGCAAAACAATTAGAATCTATGGTTATTTGCACTAACGGTGCTGAACTCTGTCCTCCTATAGAGGACAAAACCACAAACGTCCCTGTTTCTTCACCGGCTATAATACCCGCCCGGATCAGGGTTTGCAGCGCCCCTGAGTCGCGCAAAATAGTGACTGGGTTTGTCTCCCCGCCACTCGACACTGTGCCTGAGGAGAGAAAAGCTATATAACCAGCCTCGGGCTTGCTGGCGCGAGGTGCCTCTACAACTGGGCACTCTACTTCCTCCTTCTCTCCTCGAAGACGAATCAAACCCACTGGTTTTACATTTTCACTTGGTTCACCATCAGCATCATCAGGAACAGTACTTATAGTATGGACAGGTTTATTCTTACCGTTTCGACGAAGCCGACCCCAACAGAAGTTAACTGTGTGTCCTGTTTTGCCGCAGGAGGTACAACTGTAAGGAACTGCTGGTTTAGTATCTGAAGAGGGCTTCGAAATACCCTGGGTGGGGGTGCGTGGTCCGGGGGGGCCATGAAATCCTCCTCTTCCCTTCGCAGGGAAAGAGTTGAGGACCATTCCCTGAGAGACGAAAAAGTGGTTTTTCCCCTTGGCCAATATATTTACCCGCTGGGGTTGCTGCTGCCTAAACTGTTTTACTGCCCCTTTCCGACAAAAATAGCTATTTCAGGGAAACTATGTTGGAAAACTCCTCCAGTAATATTTTTCCCACCAGCGATCGAAGTTCCCCACTTCGTGCCCTTCTCCAGTTGCAAATGCTTTCCTCAGGGCCGGCCAGTCTAAATGGCCCCCTTCTGGGATTTCCTCGGCGTCCTAAACTTTGCCGGTAAGTTCAGGAAAAGGAATACGCTGAAGTACCTCTTTTTTACTGAAATACTCCTTAGCATCCTCGTCTGGAAGAGCTTACGCTTTCAACGCCTTGCCCTTTAAGTTTTGTTGCAGGGCGCGTCCAATAGTCACGGGCCAAGAAAGACGCTTTCCCAAACCCCAAAAACTCGCGAAAACATCATCCACCTGATTTCTTGAAAAGGGGGTTTAACTTGAGTGCTTTCCCCATATCGAAGGAGGGGGATTAAACCAAATTGCCATTCCCTCATTTCCTAGTTCTGCTAATGGGTTTTTGGTTCTGGAGGTGCGGGTTTTAGCTTCCTCTAGCTTGAGCTGGAGCCCCAAACGTTAGTATCCCATGGGGCCCGGGGGGACGCCCCCTGGGGCCTTTCTGGGCTCAGGGGTCCTGCACCTCGTTTTACTTTCTCGGGGGGTGGGGGGGACTCCCCTCACTTCCTAGTAGATCTTGCCAGCTCTAATGCTGCAAGACTATGCTAACGAGCTCAGCTTAACATAGCGGAAAAACCGCCAGATCAAAGCTTTGAGCTATCAAACGTAACTCGGGCCCCCCCACGGTTAATTTGTACGTCATCGCGGGGGGCTGGCAACGCAAAAAATTCTCCCACTCATGTCAGAGATCAACCATGATGGGAACTGGAAACACAGCGACACGCGAAAATAACAAAAATCTAAATCAAACCCAAAAGTGGGTATTAGTACCTTCCACGCAAAACTGCAACTCAATAAAAACCCTTTAAAAACGTGTACATCCTGGGGGTCCCACTGTCACGATCTCCCCCTTCGGGCAAGACTAAAGAATGAACGTTTGTAAAAATTTAAATTAGGTTTTGGTGGGGGCGATTAAAAAAAAAAAAAAAAAAAAACAGTAACCCGTGAAATAATCAATTTGGTCAAAAACCCAAAACCCCAAAAAAAAGAAACTAATCACAAAGTAAAAATAGAAAAAAAGCTCTATAAAACGAACAACGTTAACACTTTATTTCTTAAATTTAAATTTTATTGATTGTTGGCCATAAAAACACCGTATGGATAAAGAAAAAATAATTAGGATGTACACCTCACACAAAAAGGACAAAAACAGCTCATTGATACCCCGGAACTAGAAGCCTAAAAAAAAAAAAAAAAACAAGGCAAAAGTGCACCTGGTGACACACAAACCATAAAAATAATAAAAATGCCTTTCACAACAAAAGGAAAAAAAAACGTCTGGTACCCAAAAAATCAGACAAACTCGTAACAAAAAAAACTTTCACTAAAATTTAGTCAACGGAAAAAAACACGCCCTTTCTCTATCTCCAACTACCCGTCGTTTATAACCCCTGAATTAAACTCTAAGAAAACAAAAAACCACAAGGGAAAAGTGCCCCCGCTGACACCCAAAAACCAAAAAGTAAAAAACTGCCTTTTCCACACAAGGAAAGGAAACGTCTGGTACCAAAAACTCAGACAAATCAGTAACAAAAATACTTTTACTTAAAATTTTAGAAAAAGGAAAAAACAGCCATATTATTTCAAAAAACCCCTTCCCCCAAAAACAACCTCAAACACTCCCCCCCTTTAGGCAAAAAACACCCAAAATTACATGTTGGCCAAAGGGAAAAAAAAACGAAACACACACCTTACCCCACAACCAATTTGGGTCACTCACGCACCCTCTCCACCAAGGTACCCCGTGTCCGCCCAACCGTCGAAAATTAGGAAGCGGGGATG
>JACEEZ010024006.1:39757-59757 GCA_016584305.1 Chionoecetes opilio
GTCAGCGTCGGAGAAACTACGGTTGGGCCTCCACATCTGTGTCGCGCATGGAGAGATTGATATATATCTTTAGTTGTCCGCTTTCCTCTTGTTCTGAAGCGAACTTGGCTCCGTCCGCCGGTCCAGAAGTTCGCCACTGCTTTCTTTCTTTGTTGTTCGCGCACGCGCAGACGACTGCGGGTAATTCCCATGAATGGGCTGGAAGTTGGGACGGGCAATGAGAGAGGTATTAGCAGTCTGTTGCTTTTGGTGGAAAAGATGTAGCATGTCATTCCAGCTTTGATCCTCGTCGCTGCCTTGGATGTCGATATCGTATCCTCCACCTCGGGCTCGCTGTTCCCTCAGGTCTTGTCTGTGAGGACGCGCCCCGATGTCGTACCCTGTCCAAAGACAAGGTGCAAACTACCCCCCGTAGCACAACACCAGTTGGGCAACTCTGTGCAAGGAGGAGATCCAACCAGGTCCTTAAAGTTTGCTGAGGCCCGGAAACGGGGGTGCTGCTGGAAGATAGCCATCCCGTCAGGACCAGCACGCGAGAGGATGAAGGGGTTTGAGACGGCCGTGTGGACCGGCCGCGTTCATCTTCTCAGAAACTGGAGAAGGGAACTTTGTGTCGTGGACTTTTGTTCGGAACCCGCGGGTGTGGCTGCGTCGTCAAAGAGGGCAAGAGGGAAACAGGGGAGAGCTCATAGTTGGAGATGATGTTGCGAAGGTCCAGGGGGGGGGGAACTGCTGTCGAGTTGGAGGGCCGTTAGCAGCAGGCGCCGAGTGAAGTCTGAGGATCCAGTGACCCCCCCCCAATCAACTGCTTTCCCTCCGATTGAAACTTTGGCTTTCTTGCCCGCGTTTTGAATGTATTGGTAGGCTGACGAGGGTTGCAGGACCTCCCACATGGACTTTGTGCTGGCGCGGGCGATCCTTCCCCTCTCGTACTTCAAGAGAGCCCTCCTTGCCAGTCTCATCGATCTTGTACAGTGAGTCCCACCATCTTATCTGGAAAACAAACTTGCTGGGAAAGGACCCCCCCCGGTGGTGAGTTGGGACTTTCTCGCGATTTGAAGGGGTTTGCTGGAGAAGGAAGAGCAGCAACCTCTTTGGTCATCTCGTGTTGTCTTCTTCGTTGAACCGCTGGGCGTGTCTTGTTGGTGATTTGATGCCCGAGCTAGCAGAACTTCCCGAAGATTTGGCCTTGATTGCCAAGAGTTCGTCTGGATCAAGAAGAACTTGGTCTCCTTCTCGATTTGGGGATTTTCGTGGGATCCCTACAAGACCACCGTCAACCTTTCAGAGGCCGGTTCACCGTTCCAAGGCATGCGTCGACAGCCAAAGGACCGTGAATGAAAAATGTACCAACGACTTACTTACTTCATAAAAAATAAAAATACGACCATGGGGGGACAGCAGAGGCAAAAGTAGTAACATTTTTTAATTAATCAGGACGGTAGTGCCTTTATGAGGAAACAGTATAGGAACAGAATACAGCCAGACATTCATGAACTTTTGATCGTTTTTAAAATTAAGGCCAAAATTATTCCGTTTTATTTTTTTCCATTTTTTTCCCACGTATCTCTAATTTACCTTATAGTTCAGTTAATGCGAACAGATACAACCACGGAGTACTAAAATTAACATTTATAGCCACTCTTAATAAGCTTCAATTTGAGTCCAAAACGAGGTCTCTAGGACGTTGGTTTATCATTCTGCAATTTGTTAATTGCCACTTTTATTGCCAAATTGACAAATTGCAAAAATGTGCGCACAAAAACTTACGACTAACGAGTGATCCCAAACACGAATTTTCGGATTTTCAGCGGCACAAAATGCCCTTAGGATAAGACCCTCAAAATTACTTCCTTCACCTTGAAGGTGAGCGAATCGCCCTAAGTGACCTTCCACTAAAATAAGGAAGCTAGACTAGAGGCCGCGACCTTGAGACCTACCCGTGTAAACCGGCCAGAGACCTACAGTGGTAGTTCCGACATAACGTAAACTCCATATCAAATTATTATCATTGCTCTTTCCTACTCGTTAGAAACCTAAGAAACACGCTCGTAATGTTCATAATGCTTGGTGATGGACAGATAATAATATGACTCTTACATGTCAAGTACAACTAAAGCCTCAAGGAGAAAACCTGTCAAGCTTTGGATCAGATTAAATATTTCCTTTTTGCAGGAGAATTATATCACGAGGCGGAGAAGTTGCGGGAAGAGTACTGTTAAAATCATCCTTAATAATGGTATTAATAATGGTCTCTTTTTTCCGATTATTATTTTTCTGTCTATATATTTATATTATAGCTTTTCTGTCTCTTTTTTTTCTGTTCTGTTTTCTGTGTTCTGTTTTCAGGCAACAAAGGGTTACAATTAATGGTTCTAAATCTGAATGGAGACAGGTGACAAGTGGGGTTCCACAAGGGTCTAGTTTTGGGTCCTTACTATTTTGATTTACATCAACGACTTGGATATGGATTAGCGTGATATCAGCAATTTTTGCTGATAAACAAAGGTAGGTAGGATTATTGGATCACAGTCTGATGTAACATATTGCAAAGATTTGGATAATTTAAAATGAGTGGGTAGTCAGGTGGCAGGTGGAATTTAATATTGATAAGTGCAGCGTTATGAATGTTTGGTAGAAAAACCCTGGTAAAAGATTTCACCATACGCAATGTATCGCTGAAAGATCAGAAGGTGAGAAAGATGATGAGGGTTGGACCCGACCCCCGACCTAGGAAACATCCTTGAGGCTAGAAATAGAGCTAATAGGGTTTTAGGATTCATTACCAGGAGTGTAAAAGTAAAAATGCTGAGGGTTTTCTAAAGCTTTATCTGGCTTTTATCAGACCTCACCTAGACTATGCGGTTTTAGTTTTGGTCCCCGATTACAGGATGGATATTGCCTTTTTAGAATCAGTGCAGAGAAGGATGACCAAAATGATTCATGGGATGCGTAACTTTAGTTATGAGGAGATGAGTGAAGCTATTAAATTTACACTCACTCAAGAGACGTAGAGTAAGGGGCGATCTGATTAAAGTTTTTTAAATGGATAGAGGGCTACAATAAAGGAGATGTAAGAAAAGTTCTTGAGGCTAGTAACCAGGGTAGAAAAAAAAGTAACGGATTCAAGCTGGAAAAGCGTAGATTTAAAAACGAAATAAGGAAAAACTGGTTCACAAATAGGATCGTAAATGATTGGAATGGACTCAGTAAACAGGTAGTTAGTGCGGAGTTATTAGAGAGCTTTAAAGGGAGGCTAGATAAATTCATGGATGGGGAAGAAAGGTGGATGTAGGTAGTGTTAAGTAACAGGAACTACCACGTGTAGGTCTCACGGCCTCTTGTAGCTTCCTTATTTTCTTATGTTCTTATGTCTGTCTGTCTGTCTCTATCTCTTCCTGTCAGTCTGTCTGTCTGTCTGTCTGTGTCTGTCTGTGTCTGTCTGCGTATGTATCTCTCTCTCTCTCTCTCTCTCTCTCTCTCTCTCTCTCTCTCTCTCTCTCTCTCTCTCTCTCTCTCCTCTCTCTCTCTCTCTCTCCTCATCTCTCTCTCTCTCCTCTCTCTCTCTCTCCCTCCTCTCTCTCTCTCTCTCTCTTCTCGTCCTCTCTCTCCTCTCTCTCTCTCTCTCTCTCTCTCCTCTCTCTCTCTCTCTCTCTCCCCTCTCTCTCTCCTCTCTCTCTCTCTTCTCTCTCTCTCTCTCTCTCTCTCTCTCTCTCTCTCTCTCTCTCTCTCTCTCTCTCTCTCTCTCTGGAACTATTTCTTTCACAACACGTCGTTGGTCAGCGGAACAAACTCATAACTGCAGCGGCACTCCACCGCCATAAACTTAGGCGGAAATAATGTACAGCCAACCCTTGCCACGCGTCCACGGAGAGACACGTCGCTGGGGTTGTTATAAGAGCGAGTATGTGGTTATAAGTATGTAATAGTATAAGTATAAGTATAAGAATAAGAGCGTATAAGTATAAGAGCGAGTATGTTGGTATGTGTTATAAGAGCGAGTATGTGGGGTTGTTATAAGAGCGAGTATGTTGGTATGTGTTATAAGCGCGAGTATGTGGGGTTGTTATAAGAGCGAGTCAGCAACCGTTTTACTGACGACTGTATTACTGCCACACTAATGAGCTATATTAAAGAATGTCTGTGTTAAGATTTTGCTTTATGTAACTATATGGTGGTGGTTTCTCTCTCTCTCTCTCTCTCTCTCTTCTCCTCTCTCTCTCTCTCCTCTCTCTCTCCTCTCCTCTCTCTCCTCTCTCTCTCTCTCTCTCTCTCTCTCTCTCTCTCTCTCTCTCTCTCTCTCTCTCCTCTCTCTTCTCTCTCTCTCTCCCCTCTCGCTCTCTCTCTCTCTCTCTCTCTCTCTCTCTTACACACACACACACACACACACAACACACACAACACACAACACACACACACACACACACACAACACACACACACACACACACACACACACACACACACACACACAACACATTCAAACACACACAAACACAACACATTCACACATATATACACACACATACAAACACACACACACACATACAAACATACACACACACACACACACATACACACACACACACATTGCCCTTTATCCTGGCAAACCCTGACTTTCTATGTTATCTCACTTTTGGACTCCCACCATTCCCTTGAACTTCACGGCTTCCGGAGTGCGTCAAAACGTCCGCTGTGTGAACTTATACCCTCGATATGAGGCATTGCCTCTCCTCTCCTTATCCTTCATCACACATTACTCTTATTAACTTTAACCTTTTAACCCCTTCACGCCAAGATCTTTTCTTTGCTATGAAAAATTGTATGTTGTTAGCCATAAAATAATAAAAAGTAACTGAATATACCAAATTAGTTAGTCGACAAGAATTCTAAGCAGGTCATATATATCTATTACATATTGCTTATATTCACTAAAAAATGTCTAATGGTACCTGAATTACAATGAAAAATTACGCTCTGGGTCTCAAGGGGTTAAAGAAGAGAAGAAACCTAGGAAAGGAAAATAATAGGCTACAGGCGCTATAGGCTCAAACGTAAAAAAAAAAGAAAAAAAAAAAAAAAAAGATATATCTATATATATATACCTCCAGCAAAAGTTTCTTAATCGATGTCAAGTAAATAAAGATCCTATTTACTATATATTTATTACTTTACACGAGGACTAACCTTCTTGTGGCAAACAGTAATGATTCAAACGGCAAATTTAACCCATACACAACAAGGCCTCACCCAATACACAAAGTTTCCAAACACTTGTGAAATAAAGAAAGACCCTATTTACTATATACTGAAAAATTTACAAGAGGACTAAATTATCGTGGCAAACAGTAATGTTTCAAACGTCATATATTTACCCATACACAACATGGCCTCACAAATCCTAATACACAACATGGCCTCACATATCCTAATTCACAACATGGCCTCACATATCCTAATACACAACATGGCCTCACATATCCAAATACACAACATGGCCTCACATATCCTAATACACAACATGGCCTCACATATCCTAATACACAACATGGCCTCACATATCCTAATACATAACATGGCCTCACAAATCCTAATACACAACATGGCCTCACATATCCTAATACACAACATGGCCTCACATATCCTAATACACAACATGGCCTCACATATCCTAATACACAACATGGCCTCACATATCCTAATACACAACATGGCCTCACATATCCTAATACACAACATGGCCTCACAAATCTTCTCTGATGAAGCTGAAAAGACTGCAAACTTCCATTGGGTTCCGGTGCGTTGTGCGTGTTAACAGGTGTAAAGAAGTGACTGTTCTTTACCCTCTTACCTTCGCTGATGAAGTTATTTGTCTTGCCTCCCCCCACATTCAAACCCCCCCTCCCCGGTCAAACCTCCCCTCCTCCTTAAGCTCAACCCCTCCTCCCCTTATCACCCCCCCCCCTGTAAACACCCCTCAAGCTCGATATATTGACGTAGCAGTGATGGCTTGCGTTACTCCCCGCCCTGACGTCTCCATAATCCCGCAATAAACATGTCCCCCGCCAAGCAAATGTCTCAATACAGGCAAGGCAAACAGTGGTGTCACGATAACGCTAGAGCCGCCCATGCATGTATCATTGTCAGCATCATGCCACAAAGTATAATGCCATTCTATGTTACTGATGTTACATTGTCTGAGGTAATGCATGTCAGGCACGATGTTTGCTGTTATCCTGATGTTACTGTTATGCTGATGTTACTCTGTGTTATGCTGATGTTACTCTGTGTTATGCTGATGTTACTCTGTGTTATGCTGATGTTACTCTGTGTTATGCTGATGTTACTCTGTGTTATGCTGATGTTACTCTATGTTATGCTGATGTTGCTCTATGTTATGCTGATGTTACTCTGTGTTATGCTGATGTTACTCTCTTAAGCTGATGTTACTCTATGTTATGCTGATGTTACTCTACATGATGTTGATGTTACTCTATGTTATGCTGATGTTACTCTATGTTATGCTGATGTTACTCTATGTTATGCTGATGTTACTCTATGTTATGCTGATGTTACTCTATATGATGTTGATGTTACTCTATATGATGTTGATGTTACTCTATGTTATGCTGATGTTACTCTATGTTATGCTGATGTCACTCTCTTAAGCTGATGTTACTCTATGTTATGCTGATGTTACTCTATGTTATGCTGATGTTACTCTATGTTATGCTGATGTTACTCTATAAGATGTTGATGTTACTCTATGTTATGCTGATGTTACTCTATATGATATTGATGTTACTCTATATGATGTTGATGTTACTCTATGTTATGCTGATGTTACTCTATGTTATGCTGATGTTACTCTATATGATGTTGATGTTACTCTATATGATGTTGATGTTACTCTATGTTATGCTGATGTTACTCTATGTTATGCTGATGTTACTCTCTTAAGCTGATGTTACTCTATGTTATGCTGATGTTACTCTATATGATGTTGATGCTACTCTGTGTTATGCTGATGTTATTCTGTGTTATGCTGATGTTACTCTGTGTTATGCTGATGTTACTCTATGTTATGCTGATGTTACTCTATGTTATGCTGATGTTACTGTTATGTTATGCTGCTGTTACTCTATGTTATGCCGATGTTACTCTGTTATGCTGATGTGCCCGCGTGATGGTTCTGGAACTCATATTAAAATATCATAAACCTTAACGTTACTGATGTTAAAACGTTACTCATAAAGTTTACTGTTACTCATGTTAAAACGTTACTCATAAACCTTACTGTTACTCATGTTAAAACGTTACTCATAAACCTTACTGTTACTCATAAACCTGTTACTCATATTAGAACATTACTCATAAACCTCACTGTCACTGTTACTCATGTTAAACCTCAAACAAATCTCTCTCTCTCTCTCTCTCTCTCTCTCTCTCTCTCTCTCTCTCTCTCTCTCTCTCTCTCTCCTCTCTCTCTCTCTCTCTCTTCCTCTCTCTCTCTCTCTCTCTCTCTCTCTCTCTCTCTCTCTCTCTCTCTCTCTCTCTCTCTCTCTCTCTCTCTCTCTCTCTCTCTCTCTCTCTCTCTCTCTCTCTCTGTGCTTTACTTCCTCTCGTGTCATGCGTCCATCAAACATACGTGTAACAAACATGATTTTTTATTCTTCCACTACAGGTTGTTCTTGGAAACGTGCATAGTTAATTAACCTGCCAGCCCACCTGTTGATTAAATACACGCGCTCCTATCATTCATGCATCATCTCATTATCTATTCGGAACTCAGTCGATGATACCTGCTGATTAAACCGCCATTCTGCCTGTCCAGCGAACTGACGACCAACGCATCGACCTTTGTTTTATATCGACCTTATTTATCGACCGTATATGATTTATGATACGTATATGATCGACTGTATATGATTTACGATACGTATATGATCGACCGTATATCATCGACTGTATATGATTTACCCGTCGTCTGAATCACTACCTGTCTCATACGCGTGTGAGTGGCGGTGCGATCTTACCTGCTAATCACCTTGCACCTTTCTGACACCTCTTAGTAGTGTGACCATCACCCTCAAACGACCCCCCTCCCCCCCCTCCCGCCACCCACCCCACCAACACCTTCAACACCCCCACCATATGAGCTGTTAAACAGTAAACACCCTCAAACGATACCCCTCCCGCCACCCATCAACCACCCTCCCCCCCCCCCCCCCCCCCCATCAAAACCCACGTCCTCAATCTTCCTCACCTGGCCAATTAGCGTTCAGACAGCGCAGGTGCGAGTCGAAGGAGCAGAGGAGGTAGGTGCTAACGCTTCCAATTAGCCTCGCTGTCCCTAACAGCCTTTCAGGATTAATTGGTCCTTGTTAGGCCTGAGGTGCGTCCAGTGGGTGGTGGGCTGAGAGGAGGCTGGGAGTGGTGACGGTGTGGTGAGTGTGTGGTGACGGTGTGGTGACAGGTGGTGAGGTGTAGGTGCAGATTACTCAAAGGGTCTGAGTGTAGTGACAGCTGACAAAAACGATACAGGTTTAGCACATGTAGCACGGGAAAACCTGATACAGACAAGACCTTCATAGGCAAAAACTGGTTCTGGTACTAACAGTCTTTCTGAAGGTTGGAAAAAAGACTGCATATCTGAAAAGGGGGAAAAAGTGGGTGCTGGGTTTCAGGGTCGACGGTGGTTTGTGTGTGTTGCTGAAACAACCCCTGTGTTCACCTTTGTAAGTGAAGAAAAATACACACACACACACACCACAACACACACACACACGTGCCTATAAACTTGTCCTAACTGGACAGGAAATAATGCCACGCCGACTGTTGCCTTAAGACTTAGCCTGATATTCCTAGTCATTTCCATGCAAATGATGATGGTAAGCGGGTATTCCCAGTCCGTAGTAATTGCATACATTATTGGAACGATACAATATGCTGATCGCATGGTACCGCCCATGCGATGCATGCCTTACAATAAACAAAAAAGCATTCAAACGATACTAAGTTTTTGTTCATATGCTATTTGATGTAAATAGCCTCTCCCAAAATATTTATCAGACTTTAAATGAGGTCTTTGATGCGTTCGTTATGGAATGTTTATCGTTGCATAGAAGAGCGTGTGATACCGTGGAAATCTTAGCCAAGCTGGCGACACCGCCTTGAAGTAGATTTGCGTAAACACTGTACTCAGCTTATATCGTCCACATTACTGCTCACATATAAAATAGTGTGAATGATTAGATTATAACGTGATTTTTTGCGTAGCAGGAAGTAGGTGAAGCTGTCTTATCTCAGAAATATAGCTCGTGCATCCGGAAAATATACTAGCCACCTTCCTGACGTTTCTTACCTGTATTAAATCGTGATTGATGATTATGTAGCTTGGTATTCAGGCTCATGTGCTTAGTTTATAATGATATGTAATTGCAAGTCGCCGTATATCCTAGTTAATGGGTTGTAGCTACCAAATAATTAGAACCAGAGGTGGTATTATTTTACTCTAGTACCGAAATTCGCTACACAATTGGGAGTTTGGTTTCTGTTTAACTTATTGGATTCTAGGAAGCATTCTCTCTATGAGCTTTCGTCGCAAATAATTACTTTTGGAGATATGACTTGTTGAGGAGGACAGAGACAAGTGTTTACATCAGCCTCACTCTTCTTCCTCTTGTGACCTGCATCGCCTCGATTCTTCCCTTGCCGTGGACACTTTTTAATGAGGATTTGGCTTTAGTTTGGAGGTTAAAACGTGGGGCTAAGTTAGGTTAGTGAGTCAAAAGGTGGGGTTAGGTTAGGTTAGGTTAGTGAGTCAAAAGGTGGGGTTAGGTTAGGCCCGGTTAGGTTAGTGAGTCAAAAGGTGGGGTTAGGTTAGTTTGATTTTCATATCTCATATGTACACGCCTTCCTATTAAAAATATCTTATATAATATATATTTTTTACAATTTTTCACACCGGCGGGACTCCTAATTTTCTGCGATAGTTCTAGTTCTTGGTCTTGATATTATAGTACTCATTATAAACATTTAATAAGCTTTTACCGGTGTTTCTGCATTCATTGATTAAATACCAGCAATAACTTGATCGGTTA
Source organism: Chionoecetes opilio (assembly GCA_016584305.1). Lineage (NCBI taxonomy): Eukaryota > Metazoa > Arthropoda > Malacostraca > Decapoda > Majidae > Chionoecetes > Chionoecetes opilio. The sequence continues at coordinate 49,860 of JACEEZ010024006.1, forward strand.
GGTTAGGTTAGGTAACTAATGTCCATGTTAGGTTAGTAAACTAGTGGGAGAGATTCAGTTAAGTTCGGATACGTAACCAATCTCAAAAACAAGGTTCAGATTGTTCCAAAATACATCAAAGCTACCAGAAAAATATAGATTACGAATAAAACGGAACTAAACCTAATCTAACATGGGAGGACATGACCCCAAAGGACCCCCTTTCCTTAATTAAACTAACCTAACCAACCTTAAAAACCCCAGGCTTCCCAGCGATGTAACTTATTTTGACTATTACCATACCTTATTGTGATGACTCTTTAATCAAACTCTTCAAAGCAACAATGTCTTGCTTCTGACAAGGGGGTAAAATAATAACTAGTGATTACCAAGAAAAACAAAGGTCAGATTCTTTCAAAACACATCAAAATCTATCGGATTATCTGAAAAAGGAGAGGGTCACAAAATCTAATCTTTAGCCCTTGGGCCAGGTTTATGGTATTGTACTCTAGTCTACCGGATTTCTCGTTCCATTCGGCGAGAAATCCTACATTTCACGCCGTCAAGTATTACTTTTTTCTAGGACTCGATATACATATCAGTATTATTCTAGTGTTTGCCCATATTCCCCCATCTCCCGAAAACAAGCTTAGGGACCTGAGGGAATGCAGGATATTTTACTGAGGTAGTACAAAATAGCCGTCGCAACCAGTTTTTGAGTTAGGGTTGTAAAAATTCCCTAGATCTAGGGTAAATGGATTGGACTTCTTCCAAGTCCAGAGACGTGTAAACCTTACGATCCTCACAAACCTAATGATAACCGGAGTGTCGAGAACACCCACCCACCCTCGTTAGGAGGTAAGGTAGAATTTTGTCATGTTACCGAGGGGTTGAGGGGGGAGGAACCCCCCACTGGTAGGTTAGGTTAAATTTGATATGGTTAGGAGGTTAGGTTAGATTACTGGGGGTCGAGGGAGCCGGAGCCCTCGCTGGGTTAGGTTAGGTTAAATCCGCTAGGAGGTTGGGTTAAATTTGGTCCTAAGAAAAATCCCTAGATCCAGGGGGGAAAATCTAGATTTAGGGAAATTAACCCAGATCTAGGGATATTAACCTAGATATAGGGTATTTTGACTCTTAAACACCTCAAACAATACTTGTTTCCGACGTATTCTTTGTTCTGCACCCGAAAATGTACCTATATATCTAATAAACTTTTACCTGTGCTTCTGTATACCTAACCTGACCGTAACCTAACCTAACCGTTACTAACAGAAATTACAACTTGGGGGGGTGTGATGGGGCGGTATAAGAAAATATATTAATTCCCGCTATAAACAAGAGCTAAATTTATTCAAAACACATCAAAACTAAATAGAAAATAATGTCTTCGAAAAATGTGGTGGCCAATTATAAAAAACCTTATATTCCTGCTTTTCAACTATTACAAGTGAAACTGTTGGCAAACATTTCCCCGCCGTTGATTGTTCGGTATTATTCTAGTGCTTGTCCATACTTCCCTCTCTCCCCCAAAACAAGCTTGGGGGAATGCGAGGTATTTGGCTGAGGAGATATAATGGACGAGAACTGCGCGATCGCTACTGCCGTTATTATAGTTAAGTTTTCTGTATTTTTTTCTTCTTTAGTATACTGTGCAGTATCAATTCCCTTCCGCGTAACCTTTAAACTTATATACACATCGAAGAAATGATATAGTTGTCTAATAATGCATACAGACACACCCTCCCCATCTGGAGGCTCCCACACCCTTTAGGAGGTTAGGTTAAGGGTCGGTTAGGTTAAAAAACTAGTCCGTGTCCTAAGAAAATGACCGCGTAGTCCTCGTCCATTTTTACCATCTTGGGTACAAAATATATGTCGCAACCACATATTTTTTGAGTTAGGGATAGCGTAAAACTTCCCTAGATCTAGTGAAAATTGATTGGATTTTTTAAAAGTCCAGAGACGTGGGAACCTTACGCTCCTCACAAACAGAATGATGATCAGTGTCGAGAACTCCCCCACCCCTCCCACTAAGAGGTAGGGTTAACTTTTATTAGGTTACCGGGGGGTCGAGGTTGGGCGGAGTCCCCCCCTCGTTAGAAGATTAGGTTAGATTATCGGGTGATTATCGCTAGGAAGGTAAGTTAGATTATCGGGGGATCTAAGGGGGCAGAGCCCCACGCTAGTAAGTTAGGTCTAATTTGCTTTGGTTAAGTAATTCCCGGGGGTCGAGGGGGGCAGAGCCCCCCGCTTGGAGGTTAGGTTGAATCTGGTTGGGTAAATTTCCCTAGCCCTTAGGATTTCTGGCTCTCCTACATAACTCCTAAATCTTACATTTGTACATTTTCCGCAAGTGTCCGACGCATCATTTGCTCCCCACCCGAAAACCCTGCATTCCCACAGGTCCCCAAGGCTTGGGGAAAGGGGGAGAGTATGGGCAAACGCTAGAAATTATAACCACGTACGCTGGTTCATAAAAGCCGTACGCTGAGGACCGGGATATGTATTTAACAAAAAACAGCTGGTCGCAGTGTTTACATATCGAGCAGTGTTACAAGCGAGTGGTTAGTACAGCAACATACCAAATACATGTATATGTACGGGGTAGGCGATATGTATATGATTCATAAATACATATAATAATGCAAATCAAAGGTATAGAAGCGTTTTGGTGATAGAAGAAAGTATCCTTCTCACAAAATCCATGTATATGTAATATCATTTGTACCGCTGCTGTGACCAGAGCGTATAATTTCAGGCTTGCCACCCACGGTTGATACATTATAATGTATAATTTATCGATACAAAACAGTAAGACCCCCAAAAACTACAGATTCTATTCATATATATGTAATTTAGCATCATTGTTTAGTAATAGTTGCGGTAAAGAGACTATTTATGTAATATTTTCCTCTGCCATGTGCATGTTCCGCATCGGTTTGTAATCTTGCCTCAGGCCTGCCCACTACATTTAAGCTCCGCCCCTTCTCGCTGACTAGGAATACCATCGTGGTATATGATGATCGCAATTGCGACGGTAGTATTTACATCGTGGTAATCGCAATTGCGATAGACTAGGAATACGACCGTTACTCTAAGGTTCTGCGTCACATACATCACCAGGCAAAGTGGCGACCACATCCCATGAACCAGAACATTGCAGTGATGTGACGCAGCGGTCGGGTGACGCGTTGCAGCTGTCGTGCCCTAAATTGGTCCATCCCCCTTACTTTTTTTACTTTCTATTTCTTTTTTACATCACAAAGGACTGGCCAAGGAGTGCACAAAAAAATAAAAAATAAAGCAACAAAAAATTCTACAATCTCTTACTGTCGTGTTTATAGCGACTGGCATCTAGCGGGTGTTTTGTTACTTCTTTTTATTTGCCTTGGCCAGTCCTTTGAGATGTAAAAATGATAATAATAAATAAACCGTGTCATGCCTCCCCCCAGCGGTGATTAATGCCATCACACTCCCCCAGTGCCATAACAGTGCCGCGACCCATTAAAAATAAAATACACTTTACCCAGGCACTCTGCATGAATGTGTGTGTGTGTCTGTGTGTGTGTGTGTGTGTGTGTGTGTGTGTGTGTGTGTGTGTGTGTGTGTGTGTGTGTGTGTGTGTGTGTGTGTGTGTGTGTGTGTGTGTGTGTGTGCGTATGCATGTGTGTGTGTGTGTGTGTGTGTGTGTGTGTGTGTGTGTGTATTTATTTATACCTATACATTCTGTTTTCTTTTTCTGCCCCATATTTCACGCCTTTCAACAAACTGTGATCCAAGTCATATGTATTTACGCAATTCTGGGGAAAGGACACACACACACGAACACACACACACCACACACAACACACACACACACACACACACACACACACACACACACACACACACACACACACACACACACACACACACACGAAACACACACACGAAACAGTTAACCGTGATTAACCGCCGAGATGGTTAAGTGGATAGCGCTGGCCTGCCATTCTGTGGTAGCCGGTTCGAATCCTCACTGCTCCCGGGGATTTTTCACTGACAAATTCGGGCGGTTCGTCCCCCTTTAGCAAGGGGAGGGGTGTTGGGGGTGTGTAGGCCCCGGGCATTCCCCAAAAAAATCGTAAAATGACTCCAAGCTCACCCCGGGGAGAGTGAAAGGCGATCGCGAGTCGACTCGCGTGGAAAAGACCATGAGGGAATGACACAACCCCCTTTTCAGCAACCTTCTTTTTTCCTAGGCTTTATTTCCCGCTGTTTTCCCACACCCCTACAAAAAACTTTATCCTTTCACTCTAGATAAAAAAACCGACTCTGTTATGCACTACACTCGCTTTATTATTTGTTCCGTCATTCTTTACGCCCTCAGGTACCGCAGAGCAGGGGGCGTTTTTTATCCTTTGTTTAGGTTATTGCCTTATTGGCGGGGTCACCAGCCCCCCCCTGCGACCCACAATAATGGGCGCCACGCAAGTTTGAAACACTCCGGCGGTGTGTAAAAAGTAAAACCCGAGGCGAGAAAGAAACCGGGTTATTTTGTGTGTTGTGTGTGTGTGTGTTTTTGTGGTTGTGGTGTGTGTTTGTGTGTGGGGGGTGTGTGTGTGTGTGTTGTTGGGGTGTGTTGTGTGTGGTGTGTGTGTGTGTTGTTGTGTGTGTGGTGTGTGGGGTGTGTGTGTGTGTGTGTGTTGTGGTTGTGTGTTGGTGTGTGGGGGGGGGAGGGGGAGAGAGAGAGAGAGAGAAGAGAGAGAGAGAGAGAGGAGAGGGGAGAGAGAGGGGAGAAGAAAAGAGAGGGGAAATCAAACGAAATTTGCACGTATTAGACAACACAAATTTACCACTACAATTATCCTCTTTTAAAAATCCCAAAAACCCATCACAAAAAAATTTTAATACACAAAATTAATATACTGTCAACAAAAAACCACAAACACGAACCAAAATCAACTCAAATACAACCCATTAAAAATCACTTAATTACATACAAATATTTTACCCCCACGAATGTTTACCCCCTACAAACACACACTATAAAACCATCATCAAAAAAATTTCCCTTTTCCTATAATTTTACCCTTTCGACGTGTAAAACTTCCCCTACACTTTTTTTTACGCTACATTCCCTAACAATCATAATCTTCCCTTATAATTTTTCCCTATACAAAACTTCCCCGTATAACTATTCCCCATACATAATCTTCCCTCTATAACTGTTTTCCCATACTAATCCTCCCGCTATAACTATTTCCCCATCTGCTTCCCTTATAAATATTCCCTATAATAATCCTCCCGCTATAACTATTCCCTATACATAATCTTCCCCAATAAATATTCCTTCATAATCCCCCGCTTAACTTTCCCTATACTAAACTTTCCCTCTTAAAATATTTCCCTATACTAATCTTCCCTCTATAACATTCCCCATACATATCTTCCCCTATAATATTCCCCATAATAAACTTCCCGCATAACTATTCCCCATACTAACTTCCCGCTAAGCTTTCCCCATCTAATCTTTCCCTCATAATATTCCCTATACAAATCCCCCGCTATACCCATTCCCTATCATAAACTTCCCCCTATAACTATTCCCTATCATAAACTTCCCGCTATAACTATTCCCATACATAAACCCCCGCTTAATGTTCCCTATACTAATCTTCCCTCTATGACTATTCCCTTAATAATCTTCCCTCTTTAAATATTCCCCCATACATCTCTTCCCTCTATACACCTTATCAAACCCAAACCCAACCTTATATTTACCCTATTCTCTCTGTATACCGAAGGGAAAAAAAACATATGGTGGATTACAGGCAAGGGTTGGGGAGGGCGTGAAAAGAAGAGAAGGAGAGGAGAGAAGAGAGAGAAAGGGGGAAGAGAAGAGAGAGAGAGAATAGCGAAGAGAAAAGATAAAGGGTGTGTGGTGGTGGTAGGGGTGAGGTGGGGTGTGTGTGGGGGGATGTGGTGGGGTGGCGAGAGAAAGGGGAAGGGGGAGAAGTGGCGAGGGAGGAAAGCGTGGCGAAGGACACCCCACACACACCCCCACACACACACACAACACACACACACAACCCAAAACACACACTATGCCGCCTTTAAGCCCCTCGTTCCTTTTTTTTTTTCCTTCCAAGTTTTGGGGTCCCGTTTCAGGGGGGGCCCGCATGCCTCTTAAATACCCCCACACTGCTTTTTTTTTTTTTTTTTCTCTCTCTCCTCTCCCTTTTTTCCCTCTTTTTCCTCTCTTCTCTCTCTCTCTCTTCTCTCTCTCTCCCCTCTCCTCTTCCCCCCTCTCCTCCCTCTCCTCTCTCTCTCGTCATGATTTAACTTAATTTGCTCTTTTTTTCTTTCATCTTTCGAATTCCTTTGTCATGATTACTGTTTGAGTCTTCTTCTTTTGTTTTACTAGGCTCTCCATGACCTTTGATTTCAATCATAATTCTTCTTTTCCTTTTCCAGTAGACCTACTCTTTACTAGCTTCCTCTTTCCGTCAAAATAGAGCTTTTAGAAAAATATAAAACATATTCTACCTTGTCAATCCTATCTATGTTATCAATAAAAAAAAATTCTTTTCCTTTTACAGTAGGCCTACTCTTTACTAGCTTCATTTTTCCGTCAACATAAATAGCTTTTAGAAAATACATCAAACATTTTCTACCTTGTCAATCCCACGTCCTCCCACACTACAGGAAGAGAGATGAGGTTCGGAATGGCACTCTAGGTTGCGATATTAGATTTTACTTTTTTTTTCTCTATTTCATATCAAAGACATTTATTTATCATCTACAAATATTTTCCTTAAATGTTTTCCCATATATGTTCATCTATTTTTAGTTAATTTAACAGGGAGGCTCATCACCTGTCCATGAGAGAATATTTTCGATTAGAGTAAGGACTTTTTTTTACTTTTGGTTGCAAATAAGTAGATTTTAACCCTATCTAAGCATACAATATAGTACCTTAGAAAGAGCTCATTAGTTGACTACACGCATGAGATACAGGACTAGATATAGGAAGACACAGTTCAGAAGAATCATTGGGAATGATGAAAAATTATGAGTGTATCACGTAAATTGTTCATAAATTCCTAACTACGTAAATTCCAAGCGTGAATTATGTTCCTACTGGTTGTTTGTGTGTGTGTGTGTGTGTGTGTGTGTGTGTGTGTGTGTGTGTGTGTGTGTGTGTGTGTGTGTGTGTGTGTGTGTGTGTGTGTGTTTGTTTGTGTGTGTGTGCCTGTGTGTGTTTGTGTGTGTTTGTGCGTGTGTTTGTGTGTGTTTGTGTGTGTGTGCCTGTGTGTGTGTGAGGTGTGTGTGTGTGTTGTGTGTGTGTGTGTGTGCCTGTGTGTGCCTGCCTGTGTGTGTGTGCGTGTGCTTGTGTGTGTGTGTGTGACTGTGTGTGTGTGTGTGTTGTGTGTTGTGTGTGTGTGTGTGTTGTGTGTGTGTGGTGTGTGTGTGTGTGTGTGTGTGTTGTGTTGTGTGTGTGTGTGTGTGTGTGTGTGTGTGTGTGTGTGTGTGTGTTACGCCACAAGTCTAATTGGACACCACGCTTATCTCACATGAACTGTGCTTGTGATTTACTATTTCATTATATTTCGTCAATCACTATAGTTACCTCCGCCAACGAAGTTAGAGGGGTTATGTTTTCACCCCGATCTGTCTGTCTGTCTGTCTGTCTGTTTGTTTGTTTGTTTGTTTGTTTGTTTGTTTGTTTGTTTGTTTGTTAGTGTACATGATTTCTCGAAAAGTTACAAATAGATTTGGACCAAACTTGGTATACCAAGTCTATTTGGTATAAGGAAGAACTGCTTTAATCTTGGATGAAATCTATTGATAACTGTTGCCATGGCAACCAATTGATGAAATATTCGGCCGGGGGTATGCGCTCATACCACCCCCCCCCTTAGTTCACACAGTGTCCGTCTGTCCGTCCGTCCGTCCGTACTTAAAAGGTTCCATAAATCCATAATAAAAATCCAAAATAGTCCATAAAATTAACTAACTAACTACAGACGGACAACCGGACATTTGGTAAATTATGGTAAGATATAATCATTATTACTACTATCATTAAAAGTTGTGGAAGCGATTGTTGCTATTGTTGCTTTTCTTGTTATTAATACTGGATTAGTTTTAACCCCTTCACGCCCAGATCTTTCTTTTGCTATAAAAAATCATCTATTGTCGAGCAATAAAATTACGAAAAGTAACTGAATATACCAAGTTAGTTAGTGGACAAGGATACTAAACAGGACAACTGAGGACATATCTATAAAATATTGCTTACATCCACAAAAAACCGTCAAATGGTACCCAAATTACAATAGAAATTACGTTCTAGGTCTCAAGCGGTTAAGTATAAGTATGCAAAAGATCATAATATTTTTTTTCCTGGAGATGATCAGTTATATAAAATACTAGCCGAAAAGCCGCCCTCTGGGCGGACTTTTTGGCTAGCTCCTGCGGAGGGCTATTGGTGGGCCTTCGGCCCACCACCTGTGTTTGGTGGGCCAAAGGCCCACCAAACACAGACTCTCCAGATAGCCCCTTCTAACTTTCCGGAAATCATGGATGTAGAAATGTATGTATTACGCCAACCCATTCACATCACCCCCAACCCATTCACTCACCCATTACCCATCACCCCCCACCCATTCACTCACCCATTACCCATACACCACCACCCATTCACTCACCCATTACCCATCACCCCCCACCTATTCCTCACCCATCACCCATCACCCCCAACCCATCACCCCCACTCATTCACATCACCCATCACCCCACACCATTACCCATCACCCCACCCATTCACTCACCCATTACCCATCACCCTACATCAAGGTTTCCTCAATTCTCGCAACCCACTTTTTTTTTCCACAATTCTCGCTAATAGGCTACTAAAAGTAAAACAAAATTAAAGTGATCGGATAATCCCCAACGTGGCCTTAAAATGTTCCCCTGGTCGACCTGGTTCCAAAAATGTGCCATATGATGGGATTGCGCCACTGGGGGCGGAACCTATCGCGGACACACAGACACACATACAGACACACACACTTTCGCTTATATTATTATAGATGTTACGGACAAAAACAAATACTTACAAACTCCCCGCTTCTTGATTGCCACGTTTAATTCTCTCTCTCTCTCTTTTAGGTGTAATGAGAGGAATTATTAGTACCTGTAGCAAAAGGAGAAAGAGAAGGGACACGAGGAACAAAGAGAGAGAGAGAGAGAGAGAGAGAGAGAGAGAGAGAGAGAGAGAGAGAGAGAGAGAGAGAGAGAGAGAGAGAGAGAGAGAGAGAGAGAGAGAGAGAGAGAGAGAGAGAGAGAGAGGAGAGAGAGAGAGAGAGAGAGAGGAGAGAGAGAGGAGAGGAGAGAGAAAAGAGAGAGAGAGAGAGAGAGAGAGAGAGAGACAGAGGAGAGACAGAGAGAGAGAGAGAGGAGAAGAGAGAGAGAGAGAGAGAGAGAGAGAGACGAGAGAGAAGAGAGAGAGAGAGAGAGAGAGAGAGAGAGAGACGGAGAGGAAATTGACAGACAGACATACAGACAGACAGACAGACAGAAAGATAGATAGACAGATAGACAGACAGACAGACAGACAGAGAGACAGATAGATATATAGACAGACAGAGACAGACAAACAGACAATGACAGAATACGGAAACAATGATAAATAATGTTCCAAAAAGTCCTTAATAATATAACACATAATTGTCGATTTATTCAGTACAACTTAAAAACAAATCCTGTTTTGGCATCACTATATAACACTATTAACATCATCATTTTCTTTGTATTCATTATATAGAACACAAAGGAACATGTGGGCTGTGGTGGTAGAGGCTTCCCCTTTACTACCCCCCCTTGAAACACACGAGGCGCGAGAGAGAGAGAGAGAGAGAGAGAGAGAGAGAGAGAG
>JACEEZ010024006.1:62433-89794 GCA_016584305.1 Chionoecetes opilio
GCAAGAAATGTTGGTGTTTCGGTACCGGAGCCATGGGGACCAACACATAACTCGTAGCCATCTCTCACAGTGCCAGTAGTAGCATTGAAGTCGCCCAAGACAATGAGTGTGTCCCGAGGAGGACACTGGTCTAATACAGAGTCGAGTTTGGCGTAGAACATCTCCTCTTCAGTTCTACGCATCTCGGTAGGAGCGTACACTGCAACAAGAGACATGAAACCCAGAGTGTATTTCATCCTCACCCGCATTATACGCTCATCAACCGGAGTAACCTCAACAACTGACTGCTGCAGTTTGCTGGAGATGCCTATAGCTACTCCCCGTACACGGTGACCATTGCTCATGCCGGACCAGTAGTAGGTGTAACCCCCACTGCTACTCTCGCCACTGCCAGGCCTCCTCGTGTCAGAGAGTCCCTCTATATCCACCCTCAGCCTACTGAGCTCGCCCGATAGGAGAGGTAGTCGATGATCGTCTGAGAGGCTCAGAACGTTCCACGAGCCCACACGTAGAACCCTCCGCAGGTTGATCCCAGGAGTGATTCGACGGGCAGGCGCCGCCTCTGCACCGCCCCGGCCACCCTCATAAGAAAAAGTTGGGCTAGGGGGCCCTACCACTTGATTTAGAGTGCGGGATTCCCGAGGGCTTTGCCCCGCACTTGCGTTAACGTAACGTAACTGCGATGCGTAACTTTGATTATGAGAAGAGATTGAAGCTAATTTACACTAGCCCAATGGAGAGACGCAGAGTAAGGGGCGATCTGATAGATGTTTTTAAGTGGATAAAGGGATTTAATAAAGGAGAGGTAGGAAAATGTCTTACGGCTAGTAACCAGGGTAGAACAAGAAGTAACGGATTCAAGCTGGAAAAAACGTATATTTAAAAAAGAAATAGGGAAAAACTGGTTCACAAATAGGGTGGTGAATGATTGGAATGGACTCAGTAGACAGGTAGTTAGTGCGGAGTCATTGGGGAGCTTTAAAGGGAGGCTAGATAAATTCATGGATGGGGATGAAAGGTGGATATAGGTAGTGTTAAGTAGCAGGAACTACCACGTGTAGGTCTCACGGCCTTTTGTAGTTTCCTTATTTTCTTATGTTCTTATGTTCTAACTCACGACCCGATATACAGAGATGCGCAATACCCCGAGTTAGATGCTTGAACAGTTCAAAATGTACAGTAGGCCAACTATCTGTCGCTCATGTGTTCAGATCCGTCCTATTAACTATGGTATGTACAGTCATGAACCACAATCTCCAAGAGGAGGGACAGGTGTGGACTCCCCCTGAAATCTATTGATATTTCAAAACACTAGCCTTATATAATACTGAATGATCAGCAAGCCATAAACTGAAATTAAGTACATATTGCTAAAAAAAAAAAATTAAATGGAAAGAAACAGTTGATTAACTTTTTGAATTACCTAACAATTCTCCCTGAATGAAATTCTGGCAACAGACCTGTATACAAAACATTATACTATAAAATATATATAGCTCAGACTGCTGAACGATTGTAAAAGCAATTTCTAACCATGATTTTGTTCAGGTTTTCTTCTGTCAAGCGCTGTCTTCTGTCAGTCAACACATTTTTATAGACTGAGAAGCTCCTCTCTAAATCCACATTGGCAGCTGGGGCGAATTTCAGATTTGCTGTATCTGCTGGCTCCATTCCGTTAACCAAAATCTGTAAGCTTTTAACTCATTTATAATAATTAGACATAAATCAGAAGGCTGAAATACCGTTTTTAGTTTGACCCATCAGTGGACAGACAGGACATGAAATTATCACTTGCAGAGATTGGACAAAAATGTTGTTATTTTGGCCATTTTAGGTACATCTCTAGCAGAAATCATAATTTAGGTTTTTTTTTTAGAAGCACTGTTTTATGTGAAAAAAATATTTGTTACGTACTTCACATATTTTCCCGATCTCTGGATATTAGTTTTAGTTTATTTACTTCTGTATTATATATTCATTTATTTATTTATTTATTTATTTATTTATTATTATTTATAAATTTACTCCAGCGAACTATTACTTGCAGAAAGTGCCTCGTTACCCCCCAGAAACGGCTTCATTACCCCCGCGGGGGTACTTACCCCCAGTTTGAGAACCACTGCCCTATAGCCTCTTCTTGGTCTCTTTTCTCTTTACTCTTTACTTAGATGGGACAATGTACTCTCCCTTCCAGGTACTAACACTCACCTGTCCCTTTTATGGCTTCTTTATTCATCATAACCTGGCCCGCCCCCATACTCCCGTTTTCTGGAAGGGTGTGTGGCGTTTACTCACGAACACGTCGGGTTAGGTTACGTTATGTTACGGTTAGGGTAGGTTAGGTTTTATTTGTCCTCTGATGGTAACTTTGTGTGGGAATCCCAATGAAGGTATTTTCGAGAAAATCCTATGGTTAGTTTCGGAGCTACAGCCAATCGTCTTCACTCGGAAACCACATGTTGGAATTATCGCCCATCAACTGATGGATGACAACAATTTGTTGAAATAATACAGTTAATTAACGTGAACTCACCTTGCTATTAACCCATATTCTACCTAAGCTGCACAGATACCCTATTTAGACGCTAATTAAGGTATACTCAGCAGTGGCAGATGGGTTGAGGTTTAGGCAGGCTTGATCATTAGCTTGAGGGAGTATTGGAGAGACGCTGGGGTACACAGAATGGCAAGACAGCTGGCGGTGGAACGTAATGGCGTTGCGGACTGGGCTGACGTGGCTTTTTCACAGCTGGTAGCAATTTTATAATATGTGTTTTACACCTCGTCCTTGTCTTAACCGATTGATCGGTTAAAGTTTACTCATATTAATATGAGGTTGACTACACCTTAGTGTACAATCAAAAGCTCACTACAACTTCATATGGTAGCGGCTAACTCGTAACTAATATGTCTTGACTAAAATCCTTTCAAGACAGCTGGGCTGGAGCCTCCACGTGGAATGTTCCAATAATATTTACTCCTATACGTGGAAGTTCCACACAATTCTTATATTATGTTAATCCTTTGATTAATTGTGGTATTATAGGTGAATACCACCAAATTTATTTTACTATATCTAAATACATCTTAATTAAGTGGTTTTACACTTTAAAGCACTCCGAGGTCGGGATATTAGGATCCTGAATAGGTATAGATTATATGTATATAACTAATTTATCAATTAAGCTACATGATGTGTTTCGCCTGTCTGTCTGAGGCAACAACAGGCCTGAGAGACATGAACACCGGAACCTTTTAGATTCCGGCCAAAACTATATATGCTGCAACTGGCCGGAGGGAAGACAGAAGCCAACGGACGGAGTCACTGAGCTGTTCCGGCCATTCCCTTGGCAGTCGGAACACGTGACTTGTCACTCGCCCTCATAGTGTACAGATATATATATATATATATATATATATATTGTAATTATTGTTCTGGTACTTTATATTAACAAAGCCATATAAACAACCGCTCGACCACTTTTACTAAACTACCATTTGAAGTGTCTGGCTAGGACGGTAAAGACTCCTACCCATCAATCTACACTTCTGAGGCAATCATCCCCTACAGTGTCAGCAACACTTGTAAGTATTCTTACTCGGGTTGACCCCATTTACCTGTAATAACAATACAGATAAGGGTAACAGGGAATCCCCTAAGTTGGCCTGCCAAGACGCAGACTTAGAGTCTTCATTTCTCTCTTCAGCTAACTCTAGGGGAATCAAATTATTTACCGTCCGCACACATCGTTGTCCCCTCACTAATAACTCCACAGACCTCACAATCCCCTTTCCATCAGTATGCAATTTTGCTATTTTTCCTAGAGGCCATTGCGAACGAGGCATATCTCCCCTAAGGATTACTATATCTCCTACATTGATTGGACTTTGATTCTCTGGCTGTTGAGCCCCATAAAACTTTTCCCTTAGACTCAGTAAATAATCTGCACTCCAATGCTTATCCCATGACCTTAAAATTTTACTTAAGGTATGACAACCTTCCCGGAGATGTTGAGCCGGGTCTTTTATTGTAGGATCTTGTATATCTTCCCTTGTATCCCAAAGGAAAGGGTTCCAGTCTTCTCCCAAAAATTAAATGTGAGGGAGTAAGAGCTTCTATATTTACTGATGAATCATCTAAGTAGGTTAAGGGTCGGTTATTGATACAGGTCTCAATCTCAGTCACTATGGTTTTCAAGTCTTCTAGACCTATCTTTGTCTTGTGGAGAGTTTTCCTAAGACAAGACTTTACAATGCCAATCATTCTCTCTGTGAAACCATTTTGTCAAGGAGCTCTAGGAGTAGTAAAGGTCCATGAGCATTTCCTTAACTCTAGAGATTTTTGTACTGATGGATGATTTAATATTTCTAACAATATGGGGGAGGCTCCTACGAAGTTAGTAGCATTATCGCTAATCAATCGCTGAGGACACGACCGCCGAGCCACAAGCCGCCGGAACACTTGAATAAATGTTTCGGCACTTAAATCATCAGCTATTTCTAAATGAACAGCCCTTGTAGAGGTGCAAGTAAATAAGCAGACATATACTTTCTTGGGGGGAGTATTATCTCCTGTAATTAGTATTGCCCCAGTATAGTCGACACCAGCTACCTCAAATGGTTTTAATGATTGTACTCGATCCATGGGGAGTTGAGGGGGCCCGGGATAGGTGATCAGTCTTCCCTCATATCTCCTGCATTTGATACAAGATTTGAGGCCTATTTAACTGCCTGTCTACCCTGCGGTATCCAAAATTCCCTCCTGAGATAGGCTAATGTATCAGCCATTCCACCATGTAAAGAGTACCCATGAGATTCATCCACTATCAATTTAGTCAGATGATGACGTTTGGGAATTAGTATGGGATTGCAGGTTTTATCGGGAAGATCAGCATTCCACATTCTTCCTCGACACCTAATGATGGCCTCATTATCTAGGTACAGACCTAATGATTTGATAAGTTTGTTCCTACGGGGGCGGGCCGAGGCTGAGATCTGATTCCTCAGGAAATTCCTGTTTTTGTATTGTTCTAACCCAAAACTTCAAAGGATCAGAACTATCCCACTTTATGAATTTGAAGACCTATTTAGTAGTTTTTAATAGTTTGCTTAATAAGGAAACCCTTTTTATATCCATAACAGGATCTGGGATCAATATAGGTTCCATAATTATATCTTCTGACTTACTATAGACCTTTTGATTAGGCCATTCATTATTATTTCTCAGCCAGGTAGGACCTTTAAACCATAATCCTGTATTTAATTTGAGGATAGTTGTTCCTCTGGATAAAATATCAGCTGGGTTTTCTTTGGTAGCAACATGATTATAGTGAAATGTGGAACCTAAATAATTTATCATACCAACACGATTCCTGACATAAGGGATTTTTTGTGTTATTTTTCACTAACCAGTGTAGGCTAATTTCACTATCGGTCCACATATATACTTCACTAATTTGTAATATATTGCTTACATATTGAGCTAATTTAGTGCCTAATTATAATGCAGTCAGCTCCATTTGAGGCAATGTTCTAGGCTTAATTGGGGCAACCCGAGCCTTAGACATAATTAATTTACATTCCTCTCCTGCTTTAAGATAAGCTACTGCACCGTATGCATTTTTTGAAGCATCACAAAATATGTGTAGTTGCTGGGGTTGTCGCCCATCAGCATTTATTCTTCTACTTATGTGAACTTCATTTATCTTATTGACCTCAGATTTTATAGTCTCCCATTCTGTTGTATATTTCCCATCTAGGGGGGTATCCCAGTCGAGGTATTCTCCCCAGGCCTTTTGTATTAGACATTTACCCCTTATAGTTATTGGGCTCACTATACCCAAGGGGTCAAATACTTGGCTGACCTGACTTAAGAGTGTTCTCTTTGTTAGGACCACATCAGAAAAATCTGGACACTTTAATCTCAATTCATCAGTTTTTACATTCCACCATAATCCTAACACTGATTGGATCTCTGGTGGCGTATAATTAAGGAAATCCTTCCTGATTATCCCTTCTAGTCTTGGAGAATTAGTATTCCAACTCTGTAAGGGGAGGCTGGCCTTCCTGCACTCTTTATTAGCCAGGTTATAAATTTGTATTAGTTCTTCCTCAGAATTTATTGTCCCTTGCAAATTATCCAGATAGAAGTTCTTCCCCAGTTCTGGGCAATCAGAACCCTTAAAATGGTACTATTATGGTTTATTTAATAGAAAGGGGATTGAGCAAGAACCAAACAGAACTGACTTGAACCTATATGTGGCTAGGGGGCAATCTTCCTGAGATATATTTTCAGGCTATAGGAATTTTGTGAAATTTCTATCTTTTTCCCCTAGACCTAATCTTAGGAAAGCCTTAGAGATGTCAGCCACACAGGCGAATTTATCTGTTCTGAATTTTACTAGGACATCTCCTAGATTAGACAAGAGATTCGGTCCTGTCTGCAGACAGTCATTTAAACTAGCATCTTCTTTAGTTTTGAGACTACAATTGAAAACTATTCTGATGGGGGTGGTTGGTGAATCTTTGGCCAATGCATGGTGGGGTAGATAATGTCCTATATTATGATTTATTGCTCCATCCAGTTTTTCGATAAAATCATCCTTTAATTGATCTTGAATGATCTTATTATAGCACTCCAATTTAGACTGATTTTTCTTCAGTTTTCTTATTGAACTATTTAAGAGGCTCTTAACTATGCGATAATTGGAAGGTAACACAGGGGCATTTATTAGCCAAGGTAGACCTACTTCATATTTACCATTAACATAATTGACAGTGTGATCATAGTGATCTAGAGTATTTTGATCCTCTTCAGGTAACTGTTCGGGTATGATACCGATAGTTTCTAGATCCCATAATGTGTGCACGGGGATATCCCCTTCTTCCAATAACTCATTGATTTGAGTGGGTACTAATGGAGTCCCTATTCTAGCAACCAAGAGGGGTTGTGCATGACTAGGAATGCATTCCTCTTGTTTTGGCTGGTGAGTGGTTTGTGGGATAGGTCCCATTATAACATCACCACCGGCACTGGTGAACATGGAAATGTTATGTCTTTTGATGACCTTACTTAGGAATCGCCCAACATAATCAGCGCCTATTATTAATTAGTATGGACCATCAACATCTTCAAAGGTATTTCTAACTAGTCTAACACCTTTCTGTTTCAAAGTTTCAGCTGTAGATTTAAGTCCTTTTACAGTTAAATTTATACCGATGTCATTAACTACAGCCGCTACCCTACATTGATAATTACCCAATTGGACTAGTGGTCGAACAATGTCAAAACGTTGAGCTTCTTTGTTGGCCAGAAAGCCCGAAATGGCTAAGTTCACCTTGCTATTTACAGGGAGTTGTAATTGAGCAACTATCTCTCTTCTAATAAATGATCTTTGTGCACCACAATCAAACATTGTTTTAACAATGGCGGAATTACCATTATGGCTCACCTTTAACTCTGCCGCAGGGACAGCGGATGAACTACTCATACTAGTTACTGCCAGTTTAACAACCGTAGGGTCTGTTCTCCCATCACCATTAGGACATAAGGCTATGTGATGAATGGATTTTCTACACTTCTTACAAGTACCCAGACAAATAGGACAGGCTTGTATTGGATGTTTACCACTAAGGCAGGTTAGGCAGTTTCCCAGGTCCATTAACCTTTTTTACCTAGTGGAATAATCTGGGTATATATTACATGTGGAGGGTAGATGTTCTTCCTCGCAGAAAGCACATTTTTTTCTTACTTCACTTGTAATAACTTGCAATAAATAAATTTAGGAATGGCACCTGTTCTTTGAGTAGGTCTTGGTGATGGTTTACCGGCTGGTCTAGCTTGAAACTTATCTTCCGGTTTTCTTCCCATCGTAACTTTAGTAGGAGCGAGATAACTACCCACCAATGAGGGCTCTCTAAACTCTAAAGGTGGCTGATATCGCTGATTAACTTTAGGTATAGTTATCTCAATCTCCCTGTGGGGATGTTCCTGCTCAATACCTTGCAAATGTTTGCACTCTTGTAATAATCCTTCCTCTATTTGCTTGACCGTGAAGTAATTACTATTGTACCTCTGATTTAAGCGGTCTCGCATCCTGGTTGGTAGTTTTCTCCATATCATGATACTAACCATCCAGTCTGATTCTGTCAAGGGTTTATGAGCTTCAATGGCTGTTAGTGTGCAACTTAAAGTTATTCTGATCTCTTCCAATTCTCTGTGATTGTGAGAAGGGCTCAGTAGATCCATGAACTTGCAGAAAAGATTCTTTGTTATCTGATCTGTATCTTCATAATTGTCTCTAAGAATCTTGAGTGCCACATTATAATTGGCATTTTCTACTGTTAATTCCTTTACCAGCAGATATGCAGAACCTCTCAACTGACCTAACAAATAGGTTAATTTATGCACCTCTGTTAGATCAGTCCTATCATCAATTAATTTGAATTTATCCCAGAAAGAATACCAATTCTCACCCTCAAAATGGGGCAATGACAAATCTGGTAATTTAAGTTGGGGTAAAGAGGCTTTGGCTGTGGGTTTCTAATCATGCACTAAGTTTTCATATTTGAATACCGTTTCCATGTATTTGGTACATTCTTGATCATACTTTCTCTCATAATTAATTAATTTTTCACTCTCATCACCGAGTAATTGTAAGTAAGCCTCTTCATAATTATCCCATCTATTTTTTAGCATTAGCAGTCCTGATTTTAAACTACTATAGTCAATAGGGATAGTCCCAGCTGCTTCCTCACACTTTTTATATATTCGTGTAAGCCAACCTAATTTAGCCGCTTATGCTGTAGTCCCTTCCGCCATGATTTTAATTGATTAAATGAAATGAAAAAAAGAAAAGAAAATAACAAGTTGCATAAACGTTTATGAGTTAGGGCTCCCTAATTTATTTAATTCTAAGGGTGGATGTGCCGTGTTGACTCGGCCTGACAAGGCGCGAAGCCAGGCCTATAACCTGTTCTCCTGGGGACTTCAATGTTCACCACCAGCTTTGGCTATCATCTTCTTTCACTGACCAACCTGGTGAACAAGCCTACAACTTTTCTATCCTCCAAGACCTAGAGCAGCTGGTGCAGCACCCTACCCGTATTCCTGACCGCCTTGGAGACACGCCCAACATTCTTGATCTTTTCCTAACTACTAACCCTTCTGCTTACTCTGTGAAACTATTCTCTCCGTTGGGTTCCTCCGATCACAATCTTATTTCTGTAACCTGTCCTATCGCTCCGGTACCGTCTCGGGACCCACCTAAGCGGAGGGGCTTCTGGCACTTCAACTCAGCTAAGTGGGAAGACCTAAGGCAGTACTACTCTGATTTTCCATGGAATGATTACTGCTTCCTTGTCAAAGACCCATCTCTTTGTGCAGAGCGCATAACTGAGGTCATAGTCTCTGGCATGAAGGCGTACATTCCACATACTTTCTCTAATCCTAAAGCCCGTCAACCTTGGTTTAACTATGCTTGTTCTCATGCTGTCCGAGATAGGGAGGTGGCTCACAAACGGTACCGTAAGCATCCATCTCCTGAAACTCATGCCCTTTATATTTCTGCCCGTAATCATGCCAAATCTTTACTTCAGATACCAAAAACTCTTTCATTCATAGAAAATGTCAAAATCTTTCTGAATCAAATTCCTCTCGTGACTTCTGGCATCTAGCTAATAACATCTCTAACAAGTTTTCTTCTTCATCTTTCCCTCCTATGCTTCACCCAGATGGCTCCACAGCTGTCTCATCTACTTCTAAAGCTGAACTCTTAGCTCAAACATTTGCTAAAAATTCCACTCTGGCTGATAAAGGGCTTGTTCCTCCTTCTCCTCCTCCCTCTGACTTTATTATGCCTGTCATTAAGATCCTTCGGATTGATGTTTTCTTTGCCCTTTCTGGCCTAGATCCTCGGAAGGCTTACGGTCCTGACGGAGTCCCTCCTATTTTTCTCAAAAACTGTGCTTCTGTGCTTGCACCTTGCCTGGTCAAACTTTTCCGTCTATGTCTATCTACTTCCATCTTTCCTTCTTGCTGGAAGTTTGCTCACATCCAAACTGTTCCTAAGAAGGGTGACCGTTCTAATCCTTCAAACTACCGTCCTATAGCTTTGACTTCCTGCCTTTCTAAAGTTTTTGAATCTATACTTAATAAGAAGATTTTTAAGCATCTATCTGCTCACAATCTTCTATCTGATCGTCAGTACGGTTTCCGTAAAGGGCGATCTACTGGCGATCTTCTAGCTTTCCTAACTGAATCTTGGTCATCCTCCTTTAGGGGTTTCGGTGAAACTTTTGCTGTTGCCCTTGACATATCAAAAGCTTTTGATAGAGTCTGGCACAAATCTTTAATTTCCAAACTACCCTCATTCGGTTTCTATCCTTCTCTCTGTACCTTCATTTTAAGTTTCCTTTCAAACTGTTCTATTGCAGCTACTGTAGACGGACATTGTTCTTCTCCTAAATCTATCAATAGTGGTGTTCCCCAGGGTTCTGTCCTATCACCCACTCTCTTTCTATTATTCATTAATGATCTTCTAGGTCTAACTCAAAGCCCTATCCACTCCTACGCTGATGATTCTACCCTGCATTTTTCAACGTCGTTTATTAGACGTCCAACTCAACAGGAACTAAGTGATTCACGGAAAGATGCCACCGAGCGCCTAACTTCTGATCTTTCTATCATTTCTGATTGGGGCAAAGCAGACCTTGTTTTGTTCAATGCCTCAAAAACCCTATTTCTTCACCTATCTACTCGACAAAACCTACCAGATAACTATCCCCTCCTCTTCAATGACACTCAACTGTCTCCTTCTTTTACAATGAACATTCTAGGACTATCCTTTACTAAAAATCTGAACTGGAAATCTCACATCTCATCTCTTGCTAAAACAGCTTCTAAGATGTTAGGTGTGCTGTGGCGTCTGCGTCTTTTTTTTTCTCCCTCCCAATTGCTTGCTCTCTACAGGGGCCTTATCCGCCCATGTATGGAGTATGTCTCACATGTTTGGGGAGGATCCACTCATACAGCTCTCCTAAACAGGGTTGAGTCAAAAGCTTTTCGTCTCATCAACTCCTCTCCTCTGACTGACTGTCTTCAATCTTTAAATCACCGTCTGAATGTTGCTTCTCTTGCTCTCTTCTACCGTTATTTTCATGCTCACTGCTCTTCTGAACTTGCTAACTGCATGCCTCCCCCACTCCTGCGGCCTCGC
The DNA here is from genome assembly GCA_016584305.1 of Chionoecetes opilio. Taxonomy (NCBI): domain Eukaryota; kingdom Metazoa; phylum Arthropoda; class Malacostraca; order Decapoda; family Majidae; genus Chionoecetes; species Chionoecetes opilio. The sequence continues at coordinate 73,650 of JACEEZ010024006.1, forward strand.
TGCACAAGACTTTCTACTCATTCCCATCCCTATTCTGTCCATCTTCCTAATGCAAGAGTTAATTAGTATCTTTACTCTTTCATCCCTTTCACTGGTAAACTCTGGAACTCTCTTCCTCTTTCTATTTTTCCACTTTCCTATGACTTAAATCGTTTCAAAAGAAGAGTAACAAGACACCTCCCGAACTAAATTGACCTACCCCTCTGTTTTTATTTTATTCTCTTACTGGCTTCTTTATGGGGACTGGCAACTAAGCGGGCTTTGTGTTACCCATTTTTGTTGTTCCCTTGGCCAGATCCTTGTGATGTAAAAAAAAAAAAAAAAAAAAAAAAAAACATCCACCACTTTATTTAATTTAACTAACTTCATAAACATTGTTGGCGGATGGAAACTTAAATGCGGCCTGTGTTGTGGCTGTCTGTGGCTCAGCGGGCAGGTACGGCAGGCAAGTACGGCGGCCTGTTTATGGCGGCCAAATCCAGGATTGTTTAAACGAAAGGGGGCGGGGAAATTGGTGTTTCCTCTGTATCAGACCAGTATCCACCTAGTGCTTGGATAGCATCCCACTCCCCTTTCTTCAACTTTATGAAATTTATAAACTTGGCTTATACAAAATAATAACCTCGCCTAGTCCAGTGCACGCCATCTCGAGAGAGATCTGCTTCAAAAGGCTGTGCGTTAAAATGTACTACTGCATAGCCTTTTAATTCTCTCTTCAAGGCCCTCTTTATAGCATCTGTGACCCTATCATAGCTGAGTTGGCTCATCAGGTGATGTCTAGGAGATCAATTGGTCTTCCTAGGCTCTATCAAACACACTCCTACACGACTGCCGCACTTCTCCTCTATTTTCTTCACTATACTTTTGATATTATTCGTGATGACTCTGGGGCTACACTCATCATCTATATCATTGCCTCCCAGAAAAAGGATTGTGAGGTCATGAGGCCACTCAAGTACTGCATTGAGACGCGTGTCTGTGTTAAATGTATCAGCCATGCCACCTGGTGCTCGAAAAAGCCTGAGATCCACATTTTCCACGGCCAGTCGTCGAGGACATAGACTGTGACCCACTACGCTCACTCTATACATTCCCAAAGATAATCCTATACTCGGGGCACCAAACTGTTGGAATTATCGCCCATCAACTGATGGATGACAACAAATTGTTGAAATTATAAAGTTAATTAACGTGAACTCACCTTGCTATTAAACCATATTCTACCTAAGCTGCACAGATACCCTATTTAGACGCTAATTAAGGTATACTCAGCAGTGGCAGATGGGTTGAAGTTTAGGGAGGCTTGATCATTAGCTTGAGGGAGTATTGGAGAGACGCTGGGGTACACAGAATGGCAAGACAGCTGGCGGTGGAAACGTAATGGCGTTGCGGACTGGGCTGACGTGGCTTTTTCACAGCTGGTAGCGTTTTATAATATGTGTTTTACACCTCGTCCTTTTCTTAACCGATTGATCGGTTAAAGTTTTACTCATATTAATATGAGGTTGACTACACCTTAGTGTACAATAAAAAGCTCACTACAACTTCATATGGTGCGGCTAACTCGTACTAATATGTCTTGACTAAAATCCTTTCAAGACGCTGGGCTGGACCCTTTCCACGTTGGAATTTTTCCAATAATTTTTTACTCCTATACGTGGAAGTCTTCACAAAATTCTTATATTATGTTAATCCTTTGATTAATTATGATATTATAGGTGAATACCACCAAATTTATATTACAAATATCTAAATACATCTTAATTTATCCCCAAAATCTATAATAATATATACATAGGTGGATTTGGATTCGTATCCCCCCTTCCTGGTGGTAGGCGCCAAATTCCACCATTAAAATTAAACCTTTCTCAAAGTTAAAGCGTTTTAGTGGATAATTTTCCACACCACTACTCTCAGAGAGAACGGGAATATGTTTCCCGGGGGAACGTTATCATTTAACTCCCGGAGCAATTTAAAACCCATTTACTTACAGTAAGTATCCAAGCTGCTTTTTAAAAAAGTTATTGTGCTGGCTTTCGACAGGAAGAGCAGGAGGAGAAGGAAGGTGGTTTACCTGTGAGTAATGAGAGGAGAGGTTTGGGAGTAGAGTAAAAGGAGTTATTAGATAAGTGGAGGGGTCTGAAGGAGTGTGTGTGGGGGGGGATGATAACGGAAAAAAAATAGTTGTGTATGGGGAGAGGGGTAGTAGTTCATGTGCTCTTTGAACTGTTTGTGTCAGTGTGTGTGTGTGTGTGGGGTGTGTGTTTTGTGTTATTTTTGTTCGATCGGCATGCATTTAACTGCAAATTCTCTTTACGTTCGATTACCTGTTTACCTATCTATTTATTCAGCCAAGATGATACCAGACAAACATAACCATACATACTCCTTTATACTCAATTTACTACTTTATATATACTACTATACTACTTTATAATTTATAAATACTAAAACACTTTATATAATACTATACTATATATATATATTTACTATAGTCTATAGTACTTTATATCATATACCTCATCCCCCCCCCAAAAAAAATAAAAAGTCTTTCGGCGGATTGGCATAGCCCACGGTGTTATGGACTCGCTGACTCTCTCAGCACGAGTATTTGGCGCTGTCGGTACGTGTGCAGAAGGAGAAAGATATGAAGCTCCATGTCGCTTGTGATCCCTATCTATCTCTATAGCTGTGAGACATTGACACTAAATAGCGACTTGAAGAGGCGAATCAATGCCTTTGGTAATAAGTGTCTTCGCAGAATCGTGGGGTATCGCTGGGATGATTACGTGTCAAATCAGCGATTGCACCGTGAGACTGAATCAAGGCCTATTACCTGCATAATCCATCAGCACCAACTTCAGCTATGTGGGCATGTGGCACGCTACACTGAAACCGATCGTTCCCACCGGGTTGTATATGTAAAAGACAATCTGGGGTGAAGGAGGCCAAGGGGACGCCCACAAAGCTCGTGGCTGGGGCAAATTGATGTTTCCTGTCGAGAGTTGCTTGGTGTGGGAAGGGAGCCTGCATGGGCGTGGTGACCCCCGGAAGTGTGGTCGTAGGGTGGGCGAGGCGACGCGCCTCCCGGCGTATGTCCCATATGATTGATTGATTGATTGATCACTTCCCTCCTTCCCCTACCTCTCCCTCCCCTTCACATCCACTTCTTTGAGCCCCTCTTTATCCAGCCACCCCCACTCCCCCTTTCACCCTCCCACCGCCCCGGTATGGCCTAAACGGAGCCGAGCGAGGAAATTTTGTCAAAAGAATTTTAGAAAATTTTGGTCAATTTTGAAAATTTTTCNTCATCAAGGCATGCAGTGGGAGTGCTAGCGCACAAGTTTTCATAGAGGGTGCCAGAGGGCCTAACCCTCGCATGATTTTCAGTTTTCACCGTCTCCAGCATGTCTCGAGTCCCAGGCAGCAGGTGGCGTAAGTGAGTAAGCGATATTCGATCATCTAAGGCGGGTTTCGAGGGCTCAAAGTTGTGTGTTTACGAGCGGAAAAAAATTAGACTAGCTTTGTGTAGCACGGTGGACCCTCCAACTGAGCAGCTTCACACCACTGGGTTACAGGCAGTGGATGCCGATCCTCCCATTGACGAAACCGCACCCTCTCTTGACGAAGTCAGAGAGGCTGTAGCAAAGTTGAAGGGTGGAAAGGCGGCTGGTGTTTGTAATATCAGTGCGGAGCTCCTCAAAGCTGGGGGTGAGGCCATGATCCGCGGGTTGCATGCTGTCCTGACTGCCGTGTGGCAATCAGGTACCATTCCTCCTGACTGGAAAAGGGGGCTGGTCGTCCCTATCTGGAAAGGGAAAGGGGACCGTCAGGACTGCAACAATTACCGCGGTATTACACTGCTCAGCGTACCAGGCAAGGTGCTTGCCCTTCTATTGCTGACACGAATTCGCAGTCATCTGGTGAAGCATCAGAGACCTCAGCAGTCTGGGTTCACGCCTGGTAAGTCAACAACGGACCGTATCCTAGCGCTTCGTGTCCTGGTGGAACGCCGACGTGAGTTTCGACAGGGGATGCTTGCAGCCTATGTTGATCTCAAGAAGGCGTTTGACTCAGTGCATCGTGAGTCACTCTGGGATCTTCTGCGACTTCGAGGATTCCTGCAAGGACTATTGGTTTGATAACTGGTCTGTATTCTGGGACTGAGAGTGCTGTGAAGTGTGGGGCAGGTGTATCCAGCTTCTTTCTGTGAATACAGGAGTGAGGCAAGGGTGCGTCCTTGCCCCATCACTTTTCAACGCTTGTATGGACTGGGTATTGGACAAGGTTGTAGATCAAAGTGATTGTGGAGCATCCGTCGGCAACACCATGATCACTGATCTTGTTTTTGCCGATGATGCAGTAATCTTTGCTGAGTCGCTGGAGGTCCTGGTGATGGCTCTCGAGGCGCTGCACGAGGAGGCAAAGCCTTTGGGACTTGCGGTCTCCTGCTCAAGACCAGGTCCAGGTGTTTGGAGACTTACTAGATGAAGCAGTACAGTCTGTTCATGCGTGTGGCGAGGACATTGAGATCTTGGAAAGTTTTACATACCTTGGTAGCGCAGTCCATAATGACGGCGGGTCACGTCAAGAAGCCTTACGGCGGATTGGCATAGCCCACGGTGTTATGGACTTGCTCAGCGGGAGTATTTGGCGTTGTCGGTACCTGTGCAGGAGGACAAAGATCCGGATCTTCAAGTCGCTTGTGATCCCTGTCTTACTCTATGGTTGTGAGACATGGACACTAAATAGTGACTTGAAGAGACGAATCAATGCTTTGGTAATAAGTGTCTTCGCCAGAATCATGGGTATCGCTGGGATGATTACGTGTCAAATCAGCGATTGCACCGTGAGACTGAATCGAGGCCTATTACCTGCATAGTCCGTCAGCGCCAACTTCGGCTATATGGGCATGTGGCACGCTACCCTGAAACCGATCCTTCCCATCGGGTTGTATCCGTAAGAGACAATCCGGCGTGGAGGAGGCCAAGGGGCGCCCACAAGGCTCGTGGCTGGGGCAACTTGATGTTTCTTGTCGAGAGCTGCTTGGTATGGGAAAGGAGCCTGCATGGGAACTCGCGCGTGGTGACCCCCGGGAGTGGCGTCGTAGGGTGGGCGAGCGACGCGCCCCCCGGCGTAGCCCCCAATGATTGATTGATTTGTGTAGCAGAACCAGAAGGGCTCATCACTCGTGCACAGTCTAGCCAATCCAGCGCGTCTGGGTGGGGACACTCCCTCGCGGCCAGCCAATCACGCATCAGCTCCTTCCTCCCACACGTCAGTCACCCTCAAGTTTATCACGTGCAAGGTTGCACTGCAGATTCTCTTGAACTTTGTACTTTGATAATGGACTCGGATGTCTCAGATCGTGAGGAGGAACAGTCAAGACTGACTAGAAAGAGACTTCGACAGCCTGACAAGTGGAAAAAGAATGTTGCTAAAACAAAACGGGCACATGGTGAAGAGTATGTGAGTATTGCAACAAACGAAAAAGTGGCGGGGAAAGTGCTCGGTCCACCATGTGCTTGCCCTAAAAATTGCTATCGTGACGTTGGCTTAGATAAATGCCGTGAAATTTTTGCACATTACTACGCCTTGGGGATCACACGGCCCAAACAAGGTACCTAATAGACCGTATTAGTGTCGAAAGTGTAAAAAGGAGAGGTGAAGGGGAGGCAGAGTCGGCGGTCTGTTACTCGGTTTCACAAGGTCGTGGTGCATGACAGGAATATTACAGTGTGCAAGATAAGTCTTCATCCACATTCACGCTATCAGTACCAAACGGGTGAGGCTGCATTGTCCAGAAGAACAGTAGCTGGAACTGCTGCAGTTGACCAAAGAGGCAGACACGAGCCTCACAATAAAACAATAGAGGAGGCAGAAGAAGCTGTCATAACCCACATTAAGGGGCTGCCTGTGTGCAGCTCCCACTATTCTAGAGCAAAGAGTAACGACAGAAAGTACCTGCCAACCGGTTCTAGCCGCAAGACACTCTACAAAGACTATGTGGCACACCTAGAGGTGAATGAGAAGAGCAACTTGAAGGTGTCCTTTTCCACATACAATGAAATTTTTAATACAAAGTTTAACATCGGAATAGAACCTCCTAAGGCTGACACCTGTAACTTGTGTGATGAGCTGGACATGCAAATTAAGAACCTTAATGCGGACACTGACGTTGATGACATTCGTGAACTTAATTGAAGTAGAAGTGCCACTTAGCCATGCCCATGTGGCACATAGGATTCGTAGAGTGTATGAAAAAGATAATGATGACACCCTCGTTGCTATCTCTATGGATCTACAACAACAACTCACTACACCCAGACTTAGTACTTGTGTCCAGTACTACAAAAGGAAGTTGTGGACGTATAACTTGGGTGTTCATAACCTGAGACTGGTGATGCATACTTTTACGTGTGGAAAGAAAGTACTGGTCATCGTGGGTCCTCAGAAATAGCCACCTGCCTCCTGCACTATTTCAACAACTTCATGGGGGATGGGATACGAAAAGTAATTATTTTTTAGTGACAATTGTGGGGGACAAAATAAGAACACCAACATAGTGCTGTCGTACTGCGGCTGATTCATGGTGACCGTTTTGACCTAATCAAACACATTTTCTCGTGTCGGGGCACTCTTACATGCCATGCGACAGGGACTTCGGAGCCTGGAAAGATCGGTGAAGGGCCAGAACGTCTTCACTCCAGATCATTACATGAAGTTCATGAGGGAGTGCCGTGAAAAACACCCGTTCACAGTCGTCGAGATGGGGACAGATGCCAACCTTTTCCTGAACTTCGACGTCCTGCAGCAGCACATGACGAAGGCCAGACTGGTAGGAAAGGGTTTTCAAGAACGGCAGGATCTTCACCGTTAATAACAATACAAAATGGGCTTCAGTGTTAAGGCTGGGTATGGCCTGTATGAACCAGTCATGATAAACTTCAGAAAGGTCGTGCAAAAAAGTACAATCCTGACACCTTTAACCTGAGTGCCATCCCGTTGCCCAGTAAGTACCCAAATGGTGTTGATCTCAAGAACAGAACTAAAAGACCTGAAAGTCCTCTCTAAGTTCGTGCCTGGGGTGAGTTTGAGAGGAAGAATTTGAAGTGGTGCGAGCCGCTCAAACTCTCTCAACGCCTGTGCGCGACTCGGGCGGGCCGTTCGAGTTGCCACCGAGCGCCCAAGCCAAAACCTTGGGCGCTCTGCGAGGTGTGTACGTCATGACAACAACAATGGCCGCCCCAAAAAAGAGACGAATTTGAGACAAATTTATGCTATTCCTGCCAATTACAGTCGAAAGACTACAATGTCATCCCGCAGCATGCATTGACATGCACTGCTAAGTACTGTACTGGAGCCTACTTATAATTAATAATGAAAATACAGTAAATTGGAGTGATAATTTACGATATTATAGTGGTCCAATGAACAGTGGAGGGAGATAAATTTATTAAAGTTCACATTACACCCCCTTATATAAGCATTAGGTATTTCCTAGTATTTTTGTAATATATGTGCAGTTTAAACCAATACAGATCGGTGGTTTTAGATATCCTGAACGTTTCATTCTCATCATAAGGAGTATTTCTAACTCCTACAATAGCCGGCAGGGTATATGTGCAGTTTAAACCAATACACGATCGCTGGTTAAGTATCCTGCACGTTTCGTTCTCATCGTTAAGGAGTATTTATGACCCATACAAAAAATAACAAGGTGGTCTGGGGGAGTGAGGTAAAGCTGCGTAATCAATGCCCAGGTTAGGTTTGTTAACTAGTGGGGGGTTCTGGGGGAGAACAGCTCCCCCAGTTATGCCAGGAGAGTATGATTGAAACTGCACATTTACCGCCGGCAGGAATAAAGGTAGTATATTTTACGATGGCACCAAACTTCCCTACACAATTGGGAGCATGGTTTTTGTTTACCTTATTGTATTCTAATTGACATTTTCTCTGAGCTTTCCGTCGCAAATCAATAGTTTTCGGAGATATAGAACATTTTAGGTGGGGAGGAATATGTCTCCTTGTTTACAAAATGCCTCCCTCTTCCTCTTCTTGTGACCTGCATCGCTTTTGTTTGGTATTTTATTAAACTTTTATTATTGGACCCAGATAGGAGGTTAAAGGTTAGGTTAGGGGTGTATACCCAATGCGGCCGCGGGCCCCATGCGGCCGCCTACGGCAATATAAGTAACTTTTAGGGGGTTATAGTGAAGTTAGGTTAGTAACTTTAGGGGGTTATGTTAGGGCTAGGTTAGTAACTTAGGGGTATAGTGAGGTTAGCTTAGTAAAGTTTAAGGGGTTATAGTGAAGTTAGGTTAGTAACTTATAGTGAGGTTAGGTTAGTAACTTTTAGGGGTTATAGTGAGGTTAGGTTAGTCATTTTTAGGGGTTATAGTGAGGTTAGGTTAGTTACTTATGACATATCTTATGCTTAACATATATTTATATATGTTAAACATAATGTACAATAAACATATACGTATAACAATAGTTTGCTCCGCGCGACTGCCCTCTATATATGTGGATCATACAGGCGGCCGCATTGGGTGGCGACCAGGTTAGGTTAGGTTAGGTAAGGTAAGGTAAGGTTAGGTAAGGTAGCCACGGGTGCGCCTCCGAAACAAAAGCGATACAGGTCACAAGAAGAGGAAGAGGCATTTTGTAAACAAGGAGACATATTCCTCCCCCCCACCTAAAATGTTCTATATCTCAGAAACTATTGATTTGCGACGGAAAGCTTAAAGAGAAAAAGTCTCTTAGAATACAATAAAGTAAACAAAAACCATGCTCCCAATTGTGTAGGGAAGTTTGGTGCCATCGTAAAAATTTACCGGAATAAAAAATAAAAAATAACAAGAAAGGTCTGGGGGTGAGCGAAGCCCCCGGCCTCAGTGAGCTAAGGTTATGTAATCAATGCCCAGGTTAGCTAGGTTAGTTTAGGTCTGGATGGTGTAGCCCCGCCAGTTAGGTAAATCTTAAGAACAAAGGCTCCACCCTCTATCTTCTTCTTCTTATAGCCAACAAGCTTGGGGACATGGTGGGAAACCGGGGTTTTTGGGTGGGGGAATACACACATAAGGAAAATATGGCCCCCCACAAAAAATCCCTAAACTAGGATATTTCCCTAGTTTAGGGATTTTTGTGTGGGCGCCATATTTCCCTTATGAGTGTGCTCCTTTTGTGGGAGAGCACACATATAAGGGAAATATTTCCCGATAAAGTCCATGAACTAGGGAAATTTCCCTAGTTTTAAGGATTTTTTTTGTGGGGGGCCATATTTCCCTTATGTGTGTGCTCCCCCACCAAAAACCCCGGTTTCCACCATGTCCCCAAGCTTGTTGGCTATAAGAAGATAGGAGTTTGAGCCTTTATTCTAAAGATGACAAACTCTACAGACCTAACCTAGCACCCCTCTTCGAGCCCCTCGTGCTGTGCACTAACCTAACCTGCCCTAACCTAACCTAGCCTAACCTACTCTAACCTAACGGGGGGGGCTCCGTCCCCCCTCGACCAACCCCTAGGTTATACCTACTACTTAGATTCGCACTACTTTCTCAAACTCGTCGTCCATTGCACATCTCGCTGGACTTAGTTTTTCTCAGGAACCTGAAATTTAATATCGGCCATGTAGGCAAAGTAAGGATCGGCACTCATTAAAATATTAACAGATGTGTTAAGGACAGTAAGTATAATACGTAGAGCCAACATTTGGGTCAGCTTAGCGTGGAGCCCTTGTTTTTAAGATGTTCCGCCAGTTATTCAGAAGGTATGCGTGCATAGGGAGTTGGTGAAGAGCATATTTACCATTCTTTTGCTGGATTCAATTATTAACCTTGTCATATACGAAATATGTATACCCTTAATCTTAAATATACCTTCTTACCAACCAGTTAGGTAGGTTAGTATTAGAGAGGAATTTTCTTGGTTATTTTACAGTTAGATGCAATATAGGGCCCGGGGGTGGCGGAGAGATTTTAGCTCCAGATGTGTAAATGTGGCAGCAATATAGTGATAATACGATTGAAATTTAATAGATGCTACTAAACATCCAGATTTCTTGTTAGAAAACTAGGTATTTAGCATGATTTAGTTAGGTAATGAATTAGTAAGTGAAAATAATAATGTTTGACAAAACAAAAATATAAACAATGGGGAGTTCTGTTTCAGAATGTCCTGTTGCTGTAAAAATATGCCTTCAGATTATCTCTATAAGTGGCAGGTTAGCTATATAAATGTGTACATAACTCTTGAGTTAGAGGAGAAAACAACCTGCATATACATAACAGCATTATTTATCACAGTAATCTGACATTATAAGCGAACATGAAGCATTAGTCAAATCATATTAGCACTGTCATATTTTCATTTCATTTCATCTGCCTTTTTTTGTCGACAGTTCCAGTTCTTGATCTTGCATGATATTACAGTACACAATATATACATTTAATAAGCTTTTACCAGTATTTCTGCATTCAGAGATTACATACCAGGTGGTATGGTGGTATCCAACAATGAAATACACTTTATTCTTCATTTTCATTTATTCCAAGTGGATCTGTTACCAAAAATTTCCGCGTCGGCGAGTGTACCACGTCGGCGACAGGTCTCAGTTGGTGTTTCTGCGAGAATTCCTATTGGCGACAGTTTCATAAACCTATTCACGTCTCCCTACACCCTACCGCCAATAACACTATAGTCGCCACTGCACATATATGTCGTCAGGCGCCATATATTACGAATTTTATCATCACTACAGATACATAATTGTATATGCACTAAAGAGGCATGCACAGTAGTTTATATAAAGTACCTGTCTTCAGTGGCACATACAAGTCTATAGTGATGCTAAAATTAGTAATATTTAGCACCTGGCGACAAAAGTGCAGTGGCGACTATAGTGTTATTGACGGTAGTTGGTTGACGGTGCCCGAGATTCCTAGCATTTCACCTCTCTCAGCGACAATTACCATTACAACAATAATCAAATAGTCGTCAGGTAGCTACAGCGTACGCCATTACACTTCCGTACTGTGCGTGGGCAGATAGAGGGCAGTAGAGGAAAAATGGTGAGGTCAAAAGCCTACAGTCTGAGCTGTGGCGTCGTCGTTTCCATGGTAACGGCGGGGATTTGTTTACATAGCACTGCGAGGCGCCCAAAAGCATTTGATAAGAGGGGTACAGAAACCTGAACGGCGCAAGCCGCTCAAATTCTTCTTCTCAAACGCAGCCCTGGTGAATACCTACCGTTCTACACTGACCTCTTCAGGACTCAGGAGCATGCGGGGGCCGCCCAAGTGTCAGACGAGGAGGACCTGTCAGACCAGGGGCCAGATGCTGAGTGTGAGCTAGGGCGCCCTATCCACTAGGGCGCCTGTGGTAAGGCGAAACGGCCTCCCACCGCAATGCTCAGTCGAGATTGCTGCCTTAGTGGCAACCGCTAAAGGCGCTGAAAACTAAGGCATGGTCAGACCCTGACTAGTGAGCTGCTGTGGCCTTTGACAGACATTCATCTTCTGTTTATAAAGCAAATACAGCCTTGTTTCAGTTCCTACAACGTAACAATTGGTGTTTACGTATTAATAGTGTTGCAAGGTGTGTATGATTTGATCGTGCAAGACTAATGCGGCATTATAGGGTGTTATATGCTGGTGATAAGAAATGTTGTGTTGTGTGTTGGTTAGGGGCGGGCGGCGGGCGGCGGGCGGCAGGTGCTCCGCCCGCACTAAAATGTTGTACTATTATACGGTATTATCATACTACCAGATGATATTTAGGACAGCTGAACATACCATCATCTTCACGAGACATTAGTGCATATCATGAATGCATAAAACTTGCAGTAAACTATACCTATAATAAGATAATGAGAGCAAAATGAAATAGTGTATAAACTTTTTTTCACCTTTTTTTATTCATCTTCTCCTTATTCCTGGAATGTTGCTTGCATTAAATTTTCACTCATTGTCCCGGAATCGGCACAACCTTAACGATTATCATGGTGTATGGCACGTCCTAATGCAAAAATAATATAAGTGGTCAAAACCTGCGTTGAACGTCAAACTTGTGATGAAACAGCTTTTGGCAGGGAAGAGCGGTGCCATAAGTGCTTGGGTGAGGGAGGGAGGGACAACATTCCTTGCTTCAGCAGAGACGTGTTCAAGCCTTGTGATTGGTCGAAGCTGCCTAAGCAGCGCTCAGATAGGCAACGTGATTGGCTAGTAGGATTCTCGGACCACGCCCACGCCATAGGCTTTGGAGGTGTAAGGCAGTGCAAAAGCTCCGGGGGGGAGATGCTGAGAAGTGCCATAGAGGAAAGGCGAAAAAGGCGCCTTACCCTCTTCAGGCGCTTTTGTAACGGCCCGGCTAAGGCACCGACTAAAGCCCATGTACAGTCGAAAGTTCAGGGCTTTTGCACTCCCTTTACACCTCCAAAGCCTATGGCGGGGGCGGGTCCGAGAATCCTACAAGCCAATCACGTTGCCTATCTGAGCGCTGTTTAGGCAGCTTGGGACCAATCAAAAGGCTTGAACACGTCTCTGCTGAAGCAAGGAATGTTGTCCCTCCCTCCCTAACCAAGCACTTATGGCAAGGACACCCCGCTCTCCCCGCCAAAAGCTGTTTCATCACAAGTTTGACGTTCAACACGGGTTTTGACCACTTATATATTTTTGCATTAGGACGTGCCTACACATGATAATCGTTAAGGTGTGCCGTTTCCCGGGGACAGTGAGTAAAAAATTTAATGCAAGCAACTTTCCAGGAATAAGGAGAAAGATGAATAAAAAAAGGTGAAAAAAAAGTTTATACACGATTTCTTTTTGCTCTCATTATCTTATTATAGGTATAGTTTACTGCAAGTTTTATGCATTCATGATATGCACTAATGTCTCGTGAAGATGATGGTATGTTCAGCTGTCCAAAATATCATCTGGTAGTATGATAATACCGTGTATAGTACAACATTTTAGTGCGGGCGGAGCACCTGCCGCCCGCCCCCCGCCCGCCCGCCCCTAACCAACACACAACACAACATTTCTTATCACCAGCATATAACACCCTATAATGGCCGCATTAGTCTTGCACGATCAATTCATACACACCTTGCAACACTATTAATACGTAAACACCATTGTTACGTTTGTAGGAACTGAAACAAGGCTGTATTTGCTTTAAACAGAAGATGAATGTCTGTCAAAGGCCCACAGCAGCTCACTAATTTCGGGGTCTGACCATGCCTTAGTTTTCAGGCCTTTAGCGGTGCCACTAAGGCAGAATCTCGACTGAGCATTGCGGTGGGAGGGCGTTTCGCCTTACCACAGGCCCCCTAGGGATAGGGCGCCCTAGCTCACTCTCAGCATTGGCCCCTGAACTTTCGACTGTAAAAGGGGCTTTAGTCGGTGCCTTAGCGGGCCGTTACAAAAGCGCCTGAAGACGGGTAAGGCGCTCTTTTCGCCTTACCTCTATGGCACTTCTCAGCATCCCCCCCCTGGACAACTTCCTCGATTATTAGCCCGCCACCCCCCACCCCCAACCATTCACTTAAGCGCAAGGGCTTCAGAGGCTTGGAGAATGTTCATAATTAAAGGGTTTGTATGTTCTAACCAATCAATTTTAATGCTTTTTAATGTTTATTCCCATCGGTAAAAAAAACACATAAATTTTTGTTTAATTATTTTACTGTTCTCATGTTTTGCTCGTAGAAGCTTGAATATTTCACAGATTCCCTTTGTCTTTTTCTTTTTAAAGCAAAATAAATAAAAAATTCCGACGGAAAAATATTGGGATGTTGTTTGGTTGGGGTCACAAACACACCGACACAAACACACCCAAACACAAACACATGCCCATGACAATGAAGTATTTCAAAGCCCTTGAGTAGAACTTCTAGGGATGTATAGTAATTGGGGTATTCATAACTATACCAAAAAAAATAATCGTTGCCAGCTTCAACTCTAAATTACTCGAAACTACTGTTTTGCGGGTTAGGCCCGTCTGGCAGCGGTGCCTCAAAATGTTGATTTCTGTTTTCATGTATTTGGTACATCTTGTCATACTTGGACTCAAATTAATTAATTCTTTATCCCCACTTCTAATAATTGAAGTAAGCCTTTCATAATTATCCCCTTTTGTTTCTAGCATTAGCAGACTTGACTTTAAACTATTATAGTCTATGGGTTAGTCCCAGCTGCTGACTCACACGTATTATATAATCGTGTCAGCCAACCTAATTTAGCAGCTAATAATTTCATCCCTTCCGCCATGATTTTAATTGATTAAATGATATGAAAAAAATTAAAGAAATAACAAGTTGGATAAATGTTTATGAGTTAGGGTTTCCCCATTAAATTAATTGAAACTAAGTGTGGGTGTGCTCTGTTGACTGGCCTAACAGGCGCATAACCAGGCCTATAAAACCCCCCATCACTCTATTTAAACGAACTAACTTCATAATCATTGTTGCGGATGGAATCTTAAATGCGTCCTGTGTCGTGGCTAAAATTGTGGCTCAGCGGGCAGGTACGGCGGCCTATTTATGGCGCCAAGTCTTTGATTATTAATTAAGATAGGTAGCACACGACAGTGCACCTTTGGGCTTTAGTATATGTATGTTTAAATAAAAATTAAATAAAAAAAAGACAGACAGAGACATCATATCGTTGGGTTTCGGGCAGCGAGGTAAGTCTTCAATAGAACATCGTAAGGCCTGTGGTTGTTCAAATGCGAACAACCCCAGGCCTTATGATGTTTCCATTGAAGATTTTTACCTCGCTGCCCGAAAACCCCAAAGATATGATTTCTCTCTCTCGTCTGTCTGTCTGTCTGTCTCTCGCTCTCTGTCTGTCTATCTGTCTCTCGCTGTCTGTCTGTCTGTCTCTCTCGCTGTCTGTCTGGGCTGTCTCTCCGCTGTCTGTCTGTCTGTCTCTCTCGCTCCCGTCTGTCTGTCCTCTTGCTGTCTGTCTGTATAGTTTCCGTTCGGGTCTACGCTACACCACACGGAAAGTAACGATTTGTTGCATTTGAGTGTCGCAAAACCGACCCGGTGACCTTTTACCGGTTTTTAAGTAGGCCTACGGAACACACCATAAAAAGTGTTCTTAAGCACTTGATTAAGCTTGCTGGTACATCATACTACAATTAGGCACTTGTTTTTTAAATTTTTCCCCTCATAATTTTAATTTAAAGCGGTAATTAGCGCTAATTAGCAGTGTTCTTAATTGAATATGCACCATAGATTTTGTTCTTAAGTTGATGATTATGATCAGTGCATGATTATCTATCGATCCATGCTTGAAATTTAGCATCCACTACAAAATTTTGATTAAAACTATTTTTTCTGCTAAACCAGGTGGCGCTGACACCAAACGCACCATTTTGCACAGCTTAAGAATCGCCTTTCCAGACTCCCACAGGTCCCATGTGTACATTCCGCACCCCAAACCTTTTCCACTCGAGATTATGAAAAAACCTCGTGCGCTCCCGGACTACCTAGTGCTTGGATACCATCCCACTTTCCCCTTTCTTCAACTTTATGAAATTTATGAATTTGGCTTTTACAAAGTAACAACCTCGCCTATTCCAATGCACACCTCTCGAGAGAGATCTGCCTCAAAAGGCTGTGCGTTAAAATGAACTACTGCATAGCCTTTTAATTCTCTCTTCAAGGCCCCATTTATAGAATCTTTGACCCTATCATAGCTGAGTTGGCTCACCAGGTGATGTCTAGGAGATCGATGGTCTTCAAGGCTCTACCAAACACACTCCTACAAGACTGTGACACTTCTCTTCTATTGTCTTCACATACCTTTGATATTATTTGTGATGACTCTGGGGCTACCCTCATCATATATATAATTGCCTCCCAGAAAAGGATTGTGAGGTCATGAGGCCACTCAAGTAATGCATTGAGACGCGTGTCTATATGCAATTTATCAGCCCCGCCACCCCGATGCTCGAAAAATCCTGAACTCCACATCTTCCCCGACCACTGTCGCGGACTAAACTGTGTCCGACCACACTCACCTTATACATTCCCAAAGATAATCAGGGCACCAAAACCCTTGGTGCTCAGGGCACCCAAACTGTTGGAATTATCGACCACCAATGATGTCGACAACAAATTTTAAAAATTTAAAGTTTAT
>JACEEZ010024007.1:0-17500 GCA_016584305.1 Chionoecetes opilio
CTATCATCCTCCTCTTCTCATCTCTCCTTCCTCCGCTTCTCCTCCTCCTCTCTCTCTCCTTTCTCTCTCACTCTCTTATTATCACAGAATGCAAATTATAATATTAAATAAAATTTATCTTATACTGTTCGCTTCCACCCTCCTCTCTCTCTCTTCTCTATCTCCTCTCTCTCCTCTCGTCCTCCAAATCCGTCTCTCTCTCATCTCTCTCTCTCTCGCCCTCTCTCTCCTCCTCTCATCTCTCGTCTCTCTCTCTCTCTTTTTCTCTCTCTACAACTAGATTATTTAAATAGTCACGCACTAATACTGCCCACAAAATGAGCAAGGTTACCCGTAAATATTGTGTGTGTACGTCCTGAGTATAAGCCCCTCCCACACCCCCACCTCACCCGCGCCGATTGTTCTAATTTCCCCTGATCCCGTAGTAGCAATAGACGTCGGCAAGATGCCCCCGGGAACGCCTCAAGCCTTGGCCCGCCGCCTCAGCAACCCCGAACAGCGGCAAAGTTTCTAACCGACCACACCGTCATCATCACGTACTTAACGATTGTATCCGGCTGACGTCCTTCTGCTGAAAGGTACCAGAGGGTCTCACTCCTCTTGCCCCGATACGCCGGGAACGGCTCACACCTTCGGGAACAAGGCAGCCTTGCCGCGGGGAATTTTTCGGCTGTATTTCTTATCCCTTCTTTTGGCCGCCAGCCACCATTATTCCTTCATCCACAGGAAGCGCCTCCCAACTGCCTCAGCCGCCAGATGTCCCCTTCCCTCCTCCTGTCACTATGTTGCTGGATTCCGCAACAAGTCTTTTCACCACCCTCTGAGGTCCACCTCTCTGTTCATCAATTCTCTTCGAGCCGATGTCACTGTCTTTCGTGCTTGCTCTTGCGAGGATATAGGCAGACTCCAATAGGACACGCTTTCATCACTGCGCTCATCCTCACTCTGGCAGACATACGCCTCACTCTCTTCTCCTGAAAGTACTGCTCTCCTTCCCCTGTCCATCCCCTCCATGGTCCATTCTAGGCAACCTGACTCCAGTCTTTCGTGGTACAGCTTTGTGGCCCACAGAGCACTGACATAGTCCCCCGCAGGGCAGGGAGAACAACGTCCTTCCTCATCGTCTTCGTCGGCGTCTGAGAGGTGGCAGTACGTTGACTTCCCTCTCGTCGTCGGAGTACTCAAGACCTCCGTAGGATTTGTCGACGGTGATGTAATAACTCCTCCTACATGTCGTTCTCCTCGTCGCTGGAGTCAATTTCCTTGCTCTGACACAGCATCCCAGAGGCGCCCTGTCATGGAAACCGTCAGGGTGGTGGCTGCGGCTTTGTTCAACCGATGTGCAACGCACAGCGCGTATGCTGCCCCTCGGTGGGCGGCGCTTTCCTGCCCCGTGGCCTTCAGGGAAATCCTAGCACGCGTGCCTTATTGCGACAGTTAGTAGATGCCGTCTTCCAGCCGAATTCCTACAACCAAACCCTCAGGCGGTCCTCCGCGTGTCCCGATACAACTAGACGTGCTAAGAAGCTTCCCATCTCCTTCTCCTCTTTTCCTGGGGGGGGGGGGGTCCGTCCTCTTCTTATTGTTTTCATCTCTTTCCTTCTCGGCTTTGTCAGCTTGGGGGGTTATAGCATTCTTCTTCATCCCGTCGCTTTCACTTCTTTCTCTTCTTCAGATCCTCGTTGTTTCTCCGTCCTTGAACTCTCGCTCGTCACCACCCTCACATCAAAATCTTTCATCGACTGAGTCATCGTCGCTTCGTCCATCTCGTGGATCCGGTGTTAGTTATTGTCCTCCACTCTCGTTCCTTGCTGTTCTTCCAAACTTTCCCTTCTCCATTACCCTTCTGTAAAAGGACAGTTTGCCCCAGCTCGCCCTCTTGAAGTAGCGGTGATATGATGCCCTGCATGACGTTAATATGCACCTTAACGCACACCGCCTCCAGTGCTTTCTCCCTGCTTCCCTGCACACGAAGTACGTGCGTCGCAGGAACCCTGGGCAGACCTTACAGAGAGTAGTTAAAGCCAAAGTTTTTCGCCAACAACATCCCTCTATTTCTACCCCGCACGTGGGTTATTCCGGAGTACGAGACATGACGCTTCTTTGGTGGTATGACTATGGTTGAATATGGCATCGATCTGATTGGCTGAGCGACTTACAATAACGTCACAGCACTCGCCAGCGAATCACACTTGTGTAAAAACAAACGTGTCCCATCCATCATAATTTGTGTCCTCAAACGTGTGTCAGCCCAATCACAAGGCAGCAGCCGCGGCCTGCATTGATTCATGTCCGTTGTAGCTTATATTTCTATTTCTGCTATTCCATCATTCCTTCATCCCCGGTGTCCACCTCCGTCGCTTCAACACCTTGTTTTCTCCGCCACATATATACACGCTGGGTTAAACCCCGGTGGCTCACTTTACTTCCTTTGTATTTAGCTATTCATGATTCCCCTTCCGAGTATAAATCCGGTCTTCTTCTTTCTTCGTGTGACCTCTTTCGGTAGGTGATATCGCTTCGTAGCTCTCCTCTCCTAGTTTGGCCCGAATACTCCTTTTTTACCTCCGGGAGGCAGGTCCCAACCCTCGCTAACACCCGGTACCCTTCACTGCCTAGAGTGTGGGAGGACGAAGATCCGGGTTTTAATTTACGGAAAAGGGCACACCACATACCTCTGTCTGCCCGGACCCATGCTGGTGCTGTCTGGCATCGTCTACCCGTCGAGATGCCTGCGCTCACCACTCACCACAGAAAAATAATCACCACAAGTGCATTGGTTGTTACATGCGTGCCTAATTTCGTTTGTATACTTGCCCTGCTGTCACCGTCCGTCGCTTCCAACACTTGTTTCTAATTCTCCATCACATTCCCGCGGGTAACACGCGTGGCGGTACTTCCTTGTATCTAGCTATTCTATGCTTTTATTCCTTCAGCGTAATAGGAGTGCTCTTCTTCTTCTTCTTGTATCTTTTTTTCGCGTGCTAATCTGACTATAATCGCTTAGTCCGCTCTTTCCCGCCGCTGCTAGCGCGGGTGAGATGCTGCAGCTCACCATCTTTCCCATCACCCCAAAACCTACACCACAGCGGTTGGGTTTGTTATATGGCCTAATTTTCGTTTTGCCTTGCCCTGTTCGAGTTCTTGAGTCAGCAAACATCATATATACTCTAATTTGATGAGTATTTTTATGTATATTGGCTTCCTCCACACCACCCTTGGCTGATGCAGTCGCCTTGTTTTGGACAGCTTAACGGTGTTCTTTTTAAGTACGTCATCATCGCCAAGCAGAATACCAAAACAGCTTTTGGCAGTCGCTAGTTGAGTTTTACAATGGGACGAATTATGCATCTCTGAATGTGGCCTATGGAGATGTGGCGTCCTGCTGCACCACCCATGGCGCTTGGGAAGGCCAGCAGTGGCCACCACCTCAGTCTGTGCTTCGGCTGCTCCGTACAGGCGGATTGATTGCCACACCGCACCTTGTCCAACAGCCGGAATTCTGGCATCGTGGTGTAATCGCTCCCGTCCAGCAACAAAGTTACTGACGGGAGGTCAGGTTTCGCCAAGCCTTGTATTGCGTCAACGTTAGAGGAGGCCTGCACGCCTTCCATGACGGCGCTCCGGCCTGCTCATCAAAGCAGCAGTATTTCTGCAGCCCATTCCGTCCACGCTATCAATCTTGCAAAGCTCCTGCTGTTCTTCAAATCCTCGTCCTCCTCAGAGTCGCAGTTCCCTGCCTAGGTTCATCCTTCATTCGGCTCTGAGGGACGTCCGGGCTTTTCTAACGGCTCTGTCACCTCCTCTGCAAGGGGGAGTCTTTGGTTCTTCCGCTGGGATCCAACACGGGCTCGCCTCTCCTTTCCACTTTCTTCTGGCCGCGATTCTTCTTCATTGAATCTTATTCTTTACGCTGGGCAGCCAGCCGTCTTTTCTTGGCTCGCTGGGCTCGGCATCTGCCGGACCTGAAGCGCCGCGATTGCCTTCATAGACCTCATGCATCTGAGGCCATTGTGTGGTAATCTCTTTCAGGACTCTCAATGCAATCCTTAGAGCGGTATCTTGACTTTTTTACTAACACGAAGAATCTGTCAACACCCAAGGTCGCAATATTTTAAAGGATCTTTTTTGTAAAAAAAGAAGATGCTAGGAGTTATGGCGGTGGTTCCAAAATGATGATGGTGGTACGCGAGCGAGGTGGCTTGGAGTTGAGGAAGAATATAACCTGTTGGGGTGGTAAAAGGCTCAATTTCTCTTCATATGTCCTTCAAAAATGAACTGTACGTGTTGTATCAGATGCTTTTTTTTCTCAATACCCTTATACGCCTGATAACTACACTACGGGTGTGGCGAGCCATTTTATGATCTTAGCGGCCCTAGGTTTACACACACACAAATACACACACACACACCACACGCCACACAGCACACACACACACACACACCACACCACACATCACACACACACGACACACCACACACACACACACACCACAAACCCACACACCCACGACACCACATGCATACATACATACATAAACTCTACATAGTTGGTTCTATAGCTTTGATCTCGGGCGCAACCTCTCACCTAGAGCTGCAGAGCTTCTCAGTCCCTATTTTTCTCTGTTTTTAACAAGTGTAATGCCGTGGTTCTGGGCTGTCAGATATAACAGTAGGTCTGAGACGGGATTCCAATTGTACAGATTTTCCTGCAGCCTTGAAAAGATTATGGATAAACAAAGTCAGACGTTTGGTGGACACGCACTTCCGGTTCATATTTTTTATGTCAGTTATTGTTTTATTGTTGTGTTGTCCAGACACTAGAACATAAGACAAATGGGCTGTCAAAAAAAAAAAAAAAAACAAGGCTGGGAGTATATAGACCTCCACGTGTAATATGTGTTTATACAATATATAGTGTTATACACTACCGACATCCCCTTTCCATTCCTCCATATATTTTTCTAGTCCTTCTTTTTTTAATCTCCCTATCGTCTTCGTCCTAAGACCTGATTAAGTATTCTATTCCAGGTGTAGCAAGGTGTTAAGGTTCACTCCTATTTGTCATGTAAGTTAGTATGAATATAAGAATATACGAGGATTAAGGATGAATCCATGAGCGTTTTTTAGTAAGGTATGGCCAGACTACGTTAGGGATATTTCATTCGCGATTATAGTTTATTTGCTTCGATAAAGCTGAGAATATGCTATATCTTTTATTCAGACACGAAAGTTTATATACATTACGAATACAATACAGGCTGACTCTAAGACCCAAAATTAAATACAGACTTAAACTTTAAATCTGGGCGCAGTGTTTATTGCTATATAAACAAGTATAATTACATTGACAGATTTTTGAGAATCATAATTGCTAAGTTATCCATCAGGTTAAAGTATAATATATTACCCCTATGTTTCATAATTTTTCATTGATAACATTCATCACTAAACCCAATTTTTGCAATTACACTATTTTTCAGTTATTCTTAGTCTATCTATAAACCTGTACCCGAGGTTCCTAATCACAGCCTGACAGCTTCTAACATTACAGTAAGCAAATATTTCACTTGCACTGCAGCAGCCAGGTAATCTAATAAAAAAACATGATAGCATTGTTGTATGTAATGTATACATTCTTCATAGCAGCATTAGTATTGCTCCCCTATAGGTGGCGAGTGTTTATGGCTGTACAGTTAAGTTTTAAACAATACCATTTTGGCATCAGCTCGCATACACACATATTCCACGCATTTCACATATGAAATTTACGTGTCAATGTATAAAACATGTGTATATATCTGCCTAATCTGTCTAAATATAGGAATGTAAGTATCAGGAAGTACCACGTGTAAGTCTCCCGGCCTCTTGTATCGTCCTTAAGTTCTTATAATCAAGGTGGTCACGTATATATCACTGCTTATCCGGTCCAAGGGCAATTTGTAAAGTTAATCACTCCAAGGTTTGCATCATCTAGGAGGATTTTTTCCGAAATTTACATCTTTTGACTGTTTGAAAATCATAATCTAGCTTTTTTCATTATCAATTTGACATTATTACTTATATAAAATCCATTTAATTTATCAGTAAATTGTTGCACACCTAAAGCAGAAGGTGAGCAGAGTACAAAATAGAATTGTACATAAGAATATCTAGCATATTTCTGGAAAAAACCCATTCAAGTTTTAATATTTTCCTTCCGATTTTCACTAATAGCTATCCTCAGCAAATAAGAATATATAAGGTGACAATATATTGACTTCTTGACAGGACTCTATTTAAAAACCTTAAAAACCCAGACGATAGTTGTCATTCCACCTAACATGCTACAGTGTCTATATATTCCCCACGCCGTCTCATCTCCGCCCGCTAATAAAGGAAGCCATGCCTCGCTCCCTGAATCCAGCAGCGGCCAGGGAAAAATGGGGTCTGTCAGGGTTTGTCCCCTGCTACTTGTAACATGTAACCCAGTACAACCAGTCACTTGGTCGGATCATCGGCGACTAAACCGTTACCCAACTGGTTCTACAGTGAGGTAGGGGTGCTGGAACCCAGATGACTAAAAATAAGACCATCTTTAAAGGGCAGTGAACTCACTATTGAGTCCATGGCCTCCAGCGCCCCAGCTATGGGTGAAATAGTGGGCAGCTGGGTTACCCCTACAGGGGGTTCTGCGTGTCCCCTAGCCACGGTGACAGTAGGCCAATCCCTGACATATATTGGTTGGGGTGGGGGGGGGGGGGTTCAACCCCTCCTGTAAAAACCAAATCTAGCCACTACATTCTAGAGGTAGAGCAGGGGCGCGTTAATCGCGCCCCGACCTTTTGCCGGGGGGCCCGACAATGCATTACACCTTCCAATGCCGACGCAGGGGGAGGGTCTTGCCTATGACAGTGCGGGGCAAAGCCCCTCCGGGATTCCCCGCACTCTAAATCAGTGGTAGGGCCCCCTAGCCCAACTTTTTTCTTATGGGGGTGGCCGGGGTCTGTGCAGAAGGTCGGTCGCCTGCCCCTCGAATCCTCCTGGGATCAACCTGCGGAGGGTTCTTCCGTGTGGGCTCGTGGACGTTCTGAGCCTCTCAGACGATCAATCGACTATCTCTCCTAATCGGGCGAGCTCAGTAGGCTGAGGGTGGATATAGTGGGACTCTCTGAGACGAGAGGCCTGCAGTGGCGAGACTAGCGTGGGGGTTTACACCTACTCTGGTCCCGGCATGAGCAATGGTCCCCGTGTACGGGAAGTAGTTTACATAGAGCATCTCCGAGCAAACTGCAGCCGTCGGTGTTGAATGTTTAGCTCCGTTGATGAGCGTATATGCGGGGTGAGGATGAAAAAAACACTCTGTGTTCATGCTCTTGTTGCAGTGTACGCTCCTACCGAGATGCGTAAAACTGAAGAGAAGAGATTCTACGCCAAACTCGCCTTCTGTTTTTAGAACTCAGTGTCCTCCTCGGGACACACTCTTGTCTTTCGTCGCTTCCATCTAGCTACTGCACTGTAAGAGATGGCTACGAGTTTATGTGGTTGGTCCCCATTAGCTCCGGTACCAGAAACACACAGTTCTCTGCTTCTGAACTTTGCAAGATCAGAAGGTTGAGAATTTGCGGGTTCCTGTATCATAGGCCGAGCTGCACTCACTGGGACCCAATGGTATAGTAATGCCGGGGGTAGCTAGGAGAAATCGACCACTCCTGTTAGTCTCGTTGGAGGATCCTCCAAACTCCAGTGTTTACCGGATGCTGAGTTCTTGAACCGATCACAGACTTGTTGTGCTACACTTAAGCTTCAATGTCAAGCCCAGAAGAATCCGCAGAGGTAACCATACTGTGTTTCATCTTGAGAACTGAAGGACTTTTGACATGTGCTCAGTGAGTATGCGGTGGCAATCTCAAATCGTTTTGATGTGCTTCGGTGCTCTCGGGGACCCTTAGACTGTGGATACCTTCAAACGGGAAACCCTACAGGCTGCCAAGGAGTGTATTGGGGTAGCGCCCCGAAGTCAAGGCGTTGTTTTGTCTCGACGGAGAAACGCTGGAGAACATCGAGGAGTAGTCGCGCCTGCCAGGCTGGCTGGGAGACCGGACCAGCACGGGGCCTCTGTCCACGCCGACTAGAACCCCCTGAGGAGAGACAAGGAGAGGTATGTCCAGGAGTCTCGCTGAAGGATGTCGAGGATCTTTGACACGCTAGTGACCCCCGACCCGCCTACCGACCCTAAAGAAGCTCCGTTCCAAGTCTCCTTCTCGGCGAGTGCTATTCGCACAGGAGATGGGGGGCGCTTCGTGTCGACATGGATGGCAGATTGCTCGTTGGTCGGAGTACTTTGGGCATTTGTTCACGGTGGACCCTCCAACTGAGCAGCTTACAACCACTGGCTTTCCCAGCAGTGGATGCCGATCCTCCCATTGACGAAACCGCACCCTCGCTTGACGAATCAGAGAGGCTGTATGGCAAAGTTGGGGGTGGAAAGGCAGCTGGTGTTTTGTAATATCAGTGCGGAAGCTCCTCAAAGCAGGGGGTGAAGGCCATGATCCGCGGTAATTGTTGCAGTCCTGACGGTCCCCTTTCCCTTTTCCAGATAGGACGACCAGCTGCCCCCTTTTTTTCCAGTCAGGAGTACCTGATTTGCCACACGGCAGTCAGTGACAGCATGCACCGCGGATCATGTCCTCACCCCCTGCTTTTGAGGAGCTCCGGAGCACTGATATTACAAACAACCAGCTGCCTTTTCCCCCCTCAACTTTGCTACAGCCTCTCTGACTTCGTCAAGAGAGGGTGCGGTTCGTCAATGGAGTATCGGCATCCACTGCCTGTAACCCAGCTGGTTGAATCTGCTCAGTTGTAGGGTCCACCGTGAACCATGCCCAAAGTACTCCGCCCACGAGCCAGCTGCCCATCACTGTCCGACATCGAAGCGCCCATCCCTGTTCGAATAGCATCGCCCGAGAAGAGACTTGGAACGGAGCTTCGTTCAAGGGTGCTCGCTTAGGCGGGTCGGGGGTCATTTAGCGTTCAAATGCGCCTCGATCCTCAGCGAGACCTCCTGAACTATTTCCTCTCCTTGTCTCTCCTCAGGAGGGTTCTAGTCCGCGTACAGAGCCCTGTGCTGGTCCCGGTTCCCAGCCAGCCTGGCAGCGCGACTCCCTCGATTTTCTCCAGCGTCTCCGTCGAACAAACCAGCCTTGACCTCGGCGCCCCCCAATACACTCCTTGGCACCTGTAGGGTTTTCACGTTTGAAGGTATCCCACAGTTCTACAGGGTCCGCGAGAGCACCGAGACATCAACCGATTTGAGACTGCCACGCATACTCATGAGCACATGTCACGTCCTTCAGTTTCCCTCAAGATAACACAGTATGGTTTACCTCTTGAGATTCTTCTGACTTGACTGAGCTTAGTGTGCAACAACATCTGTGATCTGTTCCACGAAACCAGCACTCCCGGTAAACCCTGCGAGTTCTTGAGATCTCCAACGAGTACTAACGCGATGTGTCGATCTCCTTAGTCTACCCCTCCGCATTACTATACCATGTCCAGTGGTGCAGCTCCTGGCCTCTGATACAGAACCCGGCAATTCTCAACCTTCTGATCTTGCAAAGTTCAGAAGCAAGAACTGTTTTGTGTTTCGGTACCGGAGCCAGGGGACCACACATAACTCGTAGCCCTCTCTACAGTTGTCCAGTAGTAGCATTGAAGTCCGCCAAGACAATGAGTGGTGTCCCGAGAGGACACTGGTCTAAAACAATCGAGGTTTGGCGTAGAACATCTCCTTCCTTCAGTTTTTTACCGCGTCTCGGTAGAGTCGTCCACTGCCAACAAAGAACATGAACCCAGAGTGTTTTTCATCCTCACCCGCATTTACGGCTCATCCCGGAGTAACCTCAACACCGACGGACTGCAGTTTGCTGGAGAAATGCCTATAACTACTCCCCGTACACGGTGACCATTGCGCATGCCGGACCAGTAGTAGGTGTACCCCACTGCTAGTCTCGCCGATGCCAGGCCTCCTTCGTCCCTCCTAGGTCCCCACTATATCCCCCTCTCCTACTGAGTCTCGCCCGATAGATAGATAGTCGATGATCTTTGATAGGCTCAGAACGTTTCCACCGACCGCCACACGAAGAACCCCCCAGGTTGATCCTCAGGCGTGATTCGGCGGGCAGGCGCCGCTTCTGCACGAGAGGGGAGCCCCGGCCAACCCCATAGAGAAAAAGTTGGGCTAGGGGCCCTACCACTTGATTTAGAGTGCGGGACTCCCGATGGCTTTGCCCCGCACTCTCATAGGCAGACACCTCCCTGCGTCGGCAATTGGAGGTTCTGCATGTCGGCCCCCGGCAAAACGGTCGGGGGCGCGATTAACGCGCCCCGCCTGCTAACTTTAGAATGTTGTGGCTAGATTGGGTTTTTACAGGGAGGGGGTTGAACCCCCCCCCCCCCCCCCACCAATCTATGTCAGGGATTGCCTTACTGCTCACACCGGGGGGTGGGGCTAGGACGCAGAAACCCCCTGTAGGGTTAACCCCAGGCTGCCACTATTTTCACCCATATCTGGGGCTGGATGGCCATTGACTCCCATAGTGAGTTCATCTGCCCTTAAAGATGGTCCTTATTTTTAGTCCATCTGGGTGTCCGCACACCCTTCCTCACTGGTAAACCATTGGGTAACCGGTTTAGTCGCGTGATCCGACCATGTTACTGGGTTTTAAACTGGGTTTACATAGTTTACCCGTAAGCAGGGGACAACCCTGAACCAGACCCCATTTTCACTTGCCGCTGGCTGATATCAGGGAGCGATGCATCGGCTTCCTGATTAGCCGGGCGAGTGCGACGGGCGGTGGGGACTATATAGACACTGTATGCATGTTAGGTGGAATGACAACTTATCGTCTGGTTTTAAGGTTTTAAATAGAGTCCGTCAAGAAAATCAATATATTGTCACCTTATATATTCTTATTTTGCATGGATGAGCTTACTTAGTGAAAATCTGAGAAATATTAAAACTGAATGGGTTTTTTCCAGAAATATGCTAGATATTCTTATGTACAATTCTATTTTGTACTCTGCTCACCTTCTGCTTAGGTGGTGCAGACAATTTACTGATAATTAAATGGGATTTTATATAAGTAATAATGTCAAATTGATAATGAAAAAAGCTAGATTATGATTTTCAAACAGTCAAAAGATGTAAATTTCGGAAAAAATCCTCCTAGATGATGCAAACCTTGGAGTGATTAACTCTTACAAATGCCTTGGACACCGGATAAGCAGTGATATATACGTGACCACCTTGATTATAAGAACTTAAGACATCAAGAGGCCGGGAAGACTTACACGTGGTCTTCTGAACTATACATTCCTATATTAGACAGATTAGGCAGATATAATACAATGTTTTATACATTGACACTTGAAATTTCATATGTGAGATGCGTGGAAATATGGTGTCTGACGAGCTTGATGCAAAATGGATTGTTTTAAAACTTAACTTAAACAGCCATAAACCTCGCCACCTATAGGGTAGCAATACTAAATGCTGCATGAGAATGTATACATTACATACAACAATGCTATCATGTTTTTTATTAGATTGACCTGGCTGCTTCAGTGCAAGTGCAATTATTTGCTTACTGTAATGTTAGAAGCCTGTCAGGCTGTGATTAGGAACCTCGGTTACAGTTTATAGAATAGACTAAGAAATAACTGAAAAATAGTGTAATTGCAAAATTGGTTTTAGTGATGATGTTTATCAATGAAAAATTATGACATAGTGTAATATATTTATACTTAATCCTTTAGGATTACCTTAGCCATTATGATCTCAAATCTGTTCAATGGTAATTATACTTGTTTATTAGCAATACAATGCGCAATTTAAAGTTTAAGTCGTTATTAATTTTGTGTCTTAGATTCGAGCCTGTAATTGTATTTCGGTAATGTATTAAACTTTGTGTCTGGAATAAAGATAGATCATTATCATCGCTTTATAGAAGCAATAAACTATAATAGCGAATGAAATATCTAACGTAGTTTTCCCTGGGCCTACCTTTACTAAAAAGCTCCATGGATTCATCCTTAATCCTCGTCTAATCTTATATTTCATACTAACTTTAACATGACAAATAGGAGTGAACCTTACCCCTTGTACACCTTGAATAGAATCCTTTCAGTTTCTTAGGACGGAGCCGATAGGGAGATTAAAAGATGACTAGAACAATATTGGAGGGAATGCAAGGGGGATGTCGGTAGGTGTATAACCTATATATGTATAACACATATTACCCGTGGAGTGTCTATATACCACCTTTGCAGCTTCTTTGTTCTTATGTTCTAGTGTCTGACCACGACAACATCAAACATAACTGCATAAAAATATTAACGGACGTTTGTCCACCCCAAACGTCCTGACCTTTGTTTTTATCCATAATCTTCCTTTTTTTCAAGCTTGCAGGAATCTGTACAATTGAATCCTTCTCTATACCTACTGTTATATTCTGACGCCCGCCCACTGCATAAACACTGTTTAAAACGCGAAAATGGACTGAGAGCTCTTCAGCTCTAGGTGAAAGGTTGAAGCCGAGATCCAAGCCTACTAGCACCCCTATGTAGAAGTGTATGTATTTATGTATGCTGTGGTGGTGTGGGAGTGTGTGGGTTTGTGTGTGTGTGTGTTGTGTGTGTGTGTGTGTGTTGTTGTGTGTGTGGTGTGTGTTGTGTGTGTGTGTGTGTTGTGTGTGTGTTGTGTATATCGTTGTGTGGTGTAAACCCTAGCCGCTAAGATCATAAATGGCCTCGCCACACCCCTAGTGTAGTTATCAGGCGTACGGGATTGAGAAAAAAAACTCTGTGTCCACCACACGTAGCATTTTCTTTGATGGACAATATGAAATACAATTGAGCCTTTACCCCCCAAGGTTCTTCTTCTTCAACTCCAAGCTCACCTCGCTCGCGTCACACCATCATTATTTTGGACCCACCGGCCCTAACGCCAGCTCTTCTTTTTTTTACAAAAAAAGATCCTTAATATTGCGCCTTGGGTGTTTGACAGATTCTTCTGTAGTAAAAAAAGTCAGAGATGACCGCTCTAATGATTGCATTGAGATTCCTGAAGAGTCTCACGCAATGGCCTCAGCCTTGCATGAAGGTCTTACTGAAGCACTTCGCGCGCTCAGGTCCGGCAGATGCGAGCCCGCGAGCCAGGAAAGACGTCTGTGCTCCCAGCGTAAGAATAAGATTCAGATGAAGAAGAATCCGCGGCCAGACGAAAGTTGAAAAGAGAGCGAGCCCGTGTTTGGTCCCTCCGGGAGCACCAAGACTCCCGGCCCTGGCGATGAGGTGACAGAGCCTTAGAAAAGCCCGACGTCCTCAGAGCATGAAATGAGGATGAACCTCAGGCAGGAACTCGACTCTGCGGAGGACGAGGGATGAAGAACAGCACGAGCTTTGCAAGATGGAATAGCGTGGGAGAATGGCTGCAAAATACTGCTGCTTTTGATGAGCAGAGCCTGGAGCGCCGTCATGGGCGTTTGCGCTCCTCTAACGTGGACGCAATACCAAGGCTTGCATAACCTGATCCCCGTCAGTACTTTGTGCTGGACGGAGGCGATTACACCAACTTGCAGATTCCTGCTTGGGACAAGTGCTGCGGTGGCATCATCCGCCTGACGGATCAGCATAAGGCACAGTATGAAGTGGTGGCGACTGCTGGCCTTCCCAAGCGCATGGTGGTGCGGCAGGTGACCGGGGTTCATCAAGGGATTCGGACGCAACGTACTTCGTGTGAGTGTCAGCAGCGAGAAGGACGGAGCGTGTATTGCTGAAAGGGCACTACGCCATGCAGGGCATCATTCACCGCTACTTCAAGAGGGGCTGGAAGTGGTCCTTTACCAAGGTCAAGGATGAAAAAGTTTTAAAAAGGTAAGGAACGAGATGTTGAGGAGAGTACCGACGAAGGACGGAACGAAGAGACTCCGAGTGATGAAGATTCTGATGATGAGGTGTGGAGAGCGAGAGAGTTCTGTGACGGAGAAGGATGAAGAAAGCGAGGGGACTGAAGAAGAATGCTATAAAGCTGACAAAGCCGAGAAGGAAAGAGATGAAAACAATAAGAAGTGGAGGAGGACGGAGGAGAAGGAGATGGTGAAGCAGTTCTTTAACGCTGTTGTCTCGCGTCACGCTGAGGACCGCGAGGGTTTGCTGAGCGCGGTGGAGGCGATCTACAGCGGCAGCAAGACGGTGCAGGAGTCCCTGAAGGAGGGCGAGAAGGGCGAGGGGCACGAGGCCCGTGAACAGAGCCGCAGCCACCACCCTGACGGCTTCCAAGACAGCGCCTCTGGGATGCAGGAGCAGGACATTGACTCCAGCGACGAGGAGAACGACACGTAGGAGTATTACATCCCCGACGACAAATCCTACGAGGGTCTTGAGTACTCCGACGACGAGAGGAAGTACTGCCACCTCTCAGACGCCGACGAGGACGAAGAGAAGGACGTGTTCTCCTGCTGCGGGAACAGTTGTCGGTGCTCCGTGGGCCACAACGCTGTACCACGAAGACTGGAGTCAGGCTTGCCTAGCATGGACCGTGGAAGTGGATGGACAGGAAGGAGAGCAGTACTTCAGGAGAAGGAGAGTGAGGCGTCTGTTGCCAGAGTGACGATGAGCAGAGTGATGAAAGCGTGGCCTACTTGAGTCCTGCCTATTATCCCTCGCAGAGCGAGCACGAAGACAGTGACTCGGCTGAAGAGAATGAGAACAGAGAGGTGGACCTCAGCGTGGTGAAAAGACTTGTTGCGGAATTCAGCAACAGTAGCGACGAAGAGGAGGAGAAGGAGACATCTGTGGGGGCCGGCTGAGGCATTGGTGCGGCCCAGGGATAANAAAATATCGAAGCTAAAAATACACCGTTGGAATCACCAGGAAAAGTTCTACTATACATGATAGGCCCATAAAACGAAATTTAAAAATTTCATAATTATTGGGTGTATTTTGGCGGCCATTTTGGAAAAAGGGAGATAACTCATATAAAGCTGCCACCCCCACAATGCTATCACATGTTTTCTAACTCTAGGCATTTATACCTTCTCAAAAAACACTCTTAGCATTCTCGCCCTAATTTGATACCGGTGAGCAAAATTTCGGACCGGGGCTGACCGACTAACAGTAGCGACGAGGAGGAGGAGGAGGAGACATGTGGCAGGCTGAGGCAGGATGGGAGGCGCTTCCTGTGGATGAAGGAATTGGTGGCTGGCGGCCCAAGAACGGATAAGAAATACAGCCGAAAATTCCACCGCGGCAAAGCTGCCTTGTTCCCGAAGGTGAGCCGTTCCCAGGTCTCGGGGCAAGAGAGTGAGACCATTCTGGAACATTTCATGCAGAAGGACGTCAGCCGGAACATTCGTAAGTACGTGATGAAGACGGTGTGTCGGCGGAACTTTGCGCTGTTCGGGATGCTGAGGCGGCGGGCCAAGGGCTTGGAAGCGTTCCCAGTGCTGTGCCTGGAGACGGACGACAGCACAGTGTGGAAGTCTCTGAGGCGGCAGAAGGCCTACCTGAACCACTTCCTCAAGACGGAGATGGAGGCTCATCTTTATGGTGTATCGCAAGAGTGTCAAGTAACTTGTGAAGAGATCTTTGAAGCCCAGGCGGCGGTCGAGAGGCTGCGTCAAAAACGACAATTCACGGTCAGGATTGTCAATTTCTTGGATGGGTTGCCCTTGCGGCGCGTGGAATACCTGTACGACCACGTGTTCACCAAGATGCAGAGGGACAAGGGAGAGGAGTCGCACTGCTACCCGGATAGAACCTCGCTCTTGTTGTTCATGGAGACAGTGGCCAGAAGGCAAAGGACAGGAGCAACTTTTCCCCTGGGTCAGCAGCAACAATATTTGCCAAAAGCTTCAAGTCTACGTGGAAAGCCTCGTTCAATTCATTGACGACGATTACAAGTTCTATTGCGAGTCGAAGGAAAAACGGGCCCGCCGCGAGGAAGTGGTTGAAAAACTGGGAAGCATGAGCGAGAAGAAAAAGAAAAAGTATTTGTCTGTCGCAAAAATAACTTACGAGAGTTTGACGCAGAGATTCCTGGAGCAGAAACACAAGTCTTTGAAGAGGGAATTACCGAAGCACGAGCTTAATAGTTTGTTCCCGCTGTACCCTATGGATGATGTGGGCTTGATGCACCTCCCGCAAGAGAAGAGAATGCAGCTGGTCGCGTCGCGTAATAAGAAGCAGCTGCACCTTCGTCAAGATTACGTCAACATGGTGAAAGAAAAGGCAAAGCACAAGAACAAGGTTTTGAAAAGCATGAACAAGTTTTTGTGTCAGAGTTCTGCCGACGCCATCATCCTGAAAGTGTACGACATCCAGACGCAGGAGAGCGAGTGTGTGCAGAGCGACATGGTGGTGGGCAGCGAGAACCTCCGAGAATCAGGCTGTGTGAAGCCACAGGTGGACGACGAGGAGTCCCTTGAGAAAGACGGCTTGAAGGGACTTGACTGGGACGACTCGAGTGACGAGGAAGACGACGACAACTCTGATTTGGATTGGTTGGAAGCAAATTCTTATAATGATGAAGAAGAGATGTTGAGGGAAGAGGCGCAGGAGCGAAAGGCGGCGGAGGAGAGGGAGGCCACTGTGGAGCCGCTAAGCCTAAGCAAGATATTCCGTGAACTCCATGCGCAGTACTACCGTCAAGGAATGCAAACCAAACAGAACACGGTGCAGGAATCGTACCCCACCTGCCTGCCCTTCGAAGACAGGCCTTGGGAAACTCCCGTCCACCACGCCATCTTGGACAGATTCGTCAGGCATCTCAGCAGCGTCAAATCCCGCGGTTACAGGCGGCTGAGGATAGACTTTCAGAGGGAAATACGTCGGCTTTGGCACTACAAACCCACAGGCTTTATCAAGACAATTCAGTGCTACGAAAAGCTGAGAAAACTCTACATCAAGAAGCAGAGGAAGGCTGAGAGAACAACGAAAACACGTACGAAGGAAACTGATATCGGAGTGGCCAAGAAAAGGAAAATCCAGGATGATGACGAAATGACACAGAGGAGCAAGAAAACAAAACTGGAAGCGATGCAGTGTGTAGAAAAACCCGAGGAAAAGGAATGTTCAACTAACAAAACTACAGAAAATGGTGGCAAGAAGTGGATGAAAAGAAAATTCGAGGAAGATGAAGAAACCGAGGAAAGGCCAAAGCTAAAGTATCAAAAATAGGAAAATTTGAGAGAAGAAAAATATAAGAACAGACAGAATAAGGACGGAAGACAGAGGAGGAAAGTTTGGGAAGCAGATGAAAAAATGCGCGTGGAAGATAGATCAGATTAACAGCAGTCAGGATGTGGAATATTGAGGAGGAACACAAGTCAATGTTGGACATGAGATAAATGGCAACTGATAGGGAGAGGGATGACAACAAAATAAATTGATGGGGAAGGGATGAAGGAGAAAAAAAAAAAAAAAAAAAAAAAAAAAAAAAAAAAGAGGATGACAAAAAAAA
>JACEEZ010024008.1:0-52879 GCA_016584305.1 Chionoecetes opilio
GAAATAGAGAAGGGAGGGAGAGAGGAGACAGGGGAGGGGCGAGGAGTATTTTGAATATAATTTCATTTTAAACACAGTGCAAGAGGAGAAGGAGAAGGAGGAGAGTGGAAGCAGTTTCATGTAGTCCATTCAGCTTAGTGCAAATAGCTACCTAAGCTAATAATTTAGTCGCCACCTGCCCTAATGTCGCCAGGCACCATATATTACGAATTATAGCATCACTACTGATTTTTATGTGCCACTGAAGATGATACACAGTAGTTTATATCATGACTTTATAATCTACCCTGTTTCAGCGTTGTTTTATGCTTTGTATCTGCACGTATACTGTATATATGGTTTCAAATCTCGCTACTCGTTTTATTTTTCGAGCGAATACGACGGCGGGAGGACACGCAGAACATAAACACTAGCTGGCGATATTAGTGTAGGTCGCCACTCGGATGATATTTTTGTAATTTGTTAATTTATAGCCATAATATGACACATATGAAGACACAGACTCTCCAGATAGCCCCTTCTAACTTTCTTGAAATCATGGATGTAGAAATGTAAGTATTAACGCCAACAGACGTCTGTACATCGAAAAAAACGTTGTCATAAGAACATAAGAAAATAAGGAAGCTACAAGAGGCCGTGAGGCCTACAAGTGGTAGTTCCTGTGACTTGTCACAGGAACTACGAACTTGACTGTGAAGTCGCCTTGTCCTGGCGACTTTAGTGTTAGTGAAGTGCAGCGGTATCCGGTATACCGTAATACCGGTTTTTTAGCACCGGTATTACCGGTATTACCGGTATTTTTTTTCTTCGGTATACCGGTATCGGTATTTGTATTGCATCGGTATACCGGTATCGGTATATTATTTGGTCGGTATTGGATTTCGGTATTATGTTTTTTTCTCTCTTTTTTTTTTCTCGAAACAGACTCCTGACTAGTACCAACCAAGACCAAGAACTGACTAAGTGACTACTCCCGACTGGCCGAGAACGTATATGGTAGGCGTAACGTCATTGGGCTCAGAGCCTCATAATCTGAGACGCGTTGTTATCATTGGCCGATTGAAGCTCAGCTATCCATGGGCCCCGCTCTGTGAAACCTCCTCCCTTCCCTCTACCCCTGAGGGCAGACCACCACAGAAAACGGATCATACATATCACACAGGGCTTCTACTATACAAATCTAGCCTAGCTTACATTTCATTCATTATTTATTTATTATTATTATTATATTATATTATTAATATTATATATTAGTTCACTATTATTATGGTTAATAATGGCATCATCCTTTCATATGTTATTCTTATTAGATCCAAATTATATTATTATTTTATTCATTAAATATTTAATTATTTCAAAGATATGTGTGTTGTGACTGTGTGTGTGTATGTGTGTGTGTGTGTGTGTGTGTGTGTGTGTGTGGTGGTGTGGCGGTGTGTGTGTGTGTGACGGTGGTGTGTATGTGTGTGGGTGTGTGTGGGTGTGTGTGTGTGTGTGGTGTGTGTGTTGTGGGTGTGTGGTTGTGTGTGTTGTCGGAGGAGTTCACACCTCAGAGTATAGGCGTTTCTACGAGGGAGCAAGAAAAATGTCGCTTGCAAGCGGTCACTTTTCTCTGCTGATTCCCCGCAGAAAAAAACGCTCGCCGTCGCTTGCTCCATGAGATGGCCGACGCGCGGCTGAGAATAAGCAAAACAAAGATCAAATTACTATTTTGACCCTATAAATATTTTCACATTGGGCGTATCCTATACGTCATTAGTCAGAAAAGCGTTGCAGATTCAGGAAGTGTGCTTATAAATTTAATGTGATCAAAAGTAGCCGGAGCAATGAGGTGATGAAGCCAAACAAGGTAGGCGACAAAAGGTTTATGCACTTTTTACTTAACCCTTTCGTGGATACTTGGCCCTACATCAGTTATAAATCTATACTAATGCGATGCAAAATTCCTCAGGAAGCCGATAGTGGTTTCAGTGTTTCTTAATATCCAATGGTATTGTCAGCAATGGGTAAGAGGAGGTTTATTTTTCGTTGTGTGAATTGTTGATTTCGATCAAGTCACATCCAGTCTTTAAAATGCAGCTGTTCTGTTGTAAACAATTTCGAATGCATTGATGAAGCAATATATACAGCTGTGACGCATTATATATCCTTAATTACACGCCGCAACATCCTAATTTGATTCAAACTTTTATGAAAAGACATTAAAATAAGAAAGTTTAAGAATTAAGATTATGTCGACGAAAGTACATGTTGTCATTCTTTATTGAAGCACAAACCACCGC
Source organism: Chionoecetes opilio (assembly GCA_016584305.1). Lineage (NCBI taxonomy): Eukaryota > Metazoa > Arthropoda > Malacostraca > Decapoda > Majidae > Chionoecetes > Chionoecetes opilio. The sequence goes on from JACEEZ010024008.1 coordinate 2,283, forward strand.
CCACGTCAGCTGAACGCGACAGTGCCAAACAAACATTTCTCTTGCTCCCGCAAGAAGTTTCTTAAGGGTACGGGCAAGCATCTTCCCTGGATGATTGAACAGCCAAGTACGAAATTTGAGCAAGCGAAATATTTCTATTGCAAGCGAAAATGTACTTGTCTCCCCCGCAGACAACGCCTCCAACCATTATACTGACCCCTCGAATACTTTCTTTAAGCCCCCTTCACACATTTCATAATCGAAACCACGAACGCGTCAACAATCCAAGCGCAGCGCCCTCATGGTCCCCTGGTTATGGGTCCATCGTGACCGATCGTGACGTGCTATGGCCGAGCCACGAAAAGTTAAGGCGGCCACTAAAAAATGGGAAGCTCCCCGATTTTTTTTAAACACAAACGCCCCGCGCAAGTCAGTTATGGTGAGCTATCGTTACTATGTAGCGCTTCTGGACACTATCGTGATCGTCGTATGTCTATCGTGACGATAAGAAACCGTCTAGCGCGCCTGCATTCCTTACTTCTCCACTTTTTTGCACCCTCTTTCCGCTCTTCCCCCCTTTCTCATTCAACTCCCACCCCCCCTGACTCCCAATCCCCTAGTCCCTCACCACGTGCTGACACCAACCCTCCCCGAAATCCTACCCCCCTAACTCCCTCACCACATGGTGCACACCCACCCTCCCCCTCTTTTCTACCCCTACTCCCATGACCACGTGGTGATGCCACCTACCCCCTACTCTCTTCCCCTTCTCCCATGACCACGTGGTGAGGGAGGAGGGAGAGAGGGGGGGGGGGGGGTGGATCCACCCCCCGTTTTAACCCATTACACCCCCAACAACGCCTTCTCCATCCCCAAACCCCCCCCCCCCGTTCCCCACCAACACATCAAACCCCTTCTTTATTAAAACCCTCCACCCGTCTCCCCCTTATCCATTACCAACACAGCCCTGTTTCTCACACCTTCATTCTAGCCCCCCTTCATTCACCATCACCCATGGCAAATATCCACCCACGTGTTGAGGCATGTTGCTACCTCTTGACGCCTTGAGCGTCAAGGAGGATCGTGAACGTTCATGGCACCGGTCATTGGCACTGTTGTGATTATCGTAGCTCTTATCGTGACGACAAAATGACCGTTGATTTTCCATCGTGACATAGTCTGTACCAGCTGTCATGACTCCATCGTGATAATCTTACGACAGTCATGACACATACTTACAGGCAGCGTGACATAGTTGTGAGGCTATCGTGGTCGGGCGTTTATCGTGGTCAAATTCACAGATCGCGTCAATTAATCAAAAGTGGTGGCATCATGTTGGTTTCGATTATGGAATTGTTTGAAGGAGCTTTAAGCACATTCACATATATAAATATATATTATATGTATATTAAATATGTATTAGATGTACATTATATGCAGACAAGGGTGTAACACCAGTAGTCTACAAAATATTGAGACATGTTATATCGTATAATTATAAGTAGAAATGCTCTATACACAATGCTTTGGAGCTTCCTTTAGACGTGAGATGAATGTAAAAAATCCACGGCGGCCGGCTATTGTCAAGTGATGCAAACGTATGGAGGTGCACTCGCGGTTGCCAATCGGGAACATTTTACTCGCCAAACGAAGTTGGAGGGTTATGTTTTCACCCCGATCTGTCTGTCGTCTGTCGTCTGTCTGTCTGTCTGTCTGTTTGTTAGTGTACAGAATTTCGCGAAAAAGTTACGAATAGAATTTGGACCAAACTCGGTATACCAAGTCTATTTGGTATACAGGAGAAATGATTTTAATTTTGGATGAAATCTATTTGACACACTGTGGCCATGGCAACCAATTGATGAAATATTCGTATAGGAGGTATGCGCCTTATACTGAGTGGAATATATATATATATATATATATAATATATATATAATATATATATATATATTATATATAATATAAAATATATATAATATATATATATATATATATAGTATATATATATATATCTACTATATATATATATATATATATATATATATATATATATATATAATAATATATATATATAATATATATATTTTTTTTTTTTTTGTTTTTATACTTTTTAATATGCGGGCGGAGATATGCGCTATGAGTGCCCACCCCTAGTATAGTATGTAGTTAGCAGATACCCCCGTATACACTCTAAAGGTATCATTGGATCTGTTTCTATCAATAACTATAGGAGTAGCCGTGTGTCTGTGTGTCTGTGTGTGTGTCTGTTTTGCGTAGCCGAAACTGTAAATTCAATTTTGATGAGAGCCTAGGACGAAAAAAATCAAAATAAATCGTAGGTGGTAAGCTGCATTGGCCCATGTCGATTGAACCATTTTAAAGGGGGGTTTGGCTAAAACACTTTTCAGAGATTAGATTACAGGAAAAACTCTGCGGTGGTAAAACGTCTTGCCGTATTTCACAAACTCCGTAGACTCATGGACTTCAACGTTTTTGTGCGTGTGTGAGTGTGTGTGTTGGAATTACTCGGAACACAAAAGGTTGGAATCACGCGGAACACATATGGTTGGAATCACACGGAACACATAGGCAGTGTTGCCAGACAGTCTGGTCTCAAATTCCCTAAATATTCGGAGGAAAATCCCCAAAAATCCACATATTTCATATATTTCCATACTTGTTATAAAAATGCTGAAATATATGATACATAGCTCCGCCCACATGTAAATTAAAATTGCCATGTTGATTTTAATGTACGTACAAATAATTCATACTTTGTTTTACACAATATATTACATTACACATGAAGTAGCATAATTCACTTTTTTATTATAATCATCACAAGGACTGCAAAAAAAAGAAGAAGGCAGTAATAGCATAGAGCCTCATGAGCATTTAATAAAAAATAAATTTAATAAAATTTTCTACTTTAGGCTGATGGGGATGATATATTTCCTTATATTGCTTAGAAATATTATACAGAAATAATTGAAAATATTAATGCTCTTAGCCTCTTGGAGAACTTAAATAATCCAACTAATATTCTGGACATACTGTACTACCGTAAACCAGAAAGAAAGAATAGAATAACACATTTGCATACCAAATAATATCATCACTCGAATCATCATTTTCATGGTATTTGTAGATATCTGAAGTCAAGAAAGATCTTCTTTCTCTGAAGAAGTGAAAGTGAAGGTCATTAGTGTTGGTGAAGTGAGGATAACGCACGCACGCACGCACGCACGCACGCACGCACGCACGCACGCACGCATTATTCTAATCGCTTAACGTTCTGGTGTATGCAATTTTAAGCAAGATTATAGACAATGATGCTAAACCTCACCATGAATTTTCTATAAACTTCTGGTTGAGATGGGGAGGGATTAGGTGTAGGATTAGCACCAACCCCTCACAGCGCTGCATAGCAACCATCATTATCTTACCTTTCCCATGCCTTGACTGTGACTCCCTTCTGTCTGTATGTTATGTTTTTTTTAAAGAGAGAGAGAGAGAGAGAGAGAGAGAGAGAGAGAGAGAGATGAGAGAGGAGAGATTGAGAGAGCGAGAGAGAGAAGGAGAGGAGAGATGAGATCGAGGAGAGAGAGGGAGAAGGAGAGAGAGAGAGAGAGAGGAGAGAGAGAAAGAAAGAGAAGAGAAAGAGAGAAAGAGGAGAGAGAGAGAGAGAGAGAGAGAGAGAGAGACGAGAGGAGAGAGAGACGAGAAGGAAAAGAGGATAGAGGAAAGGACAGAGAGATGAGAGGACATAGAGAAACGAAGAAAAAAATAATAGAAGAGGTTAGAAGAGAGAGAGACGAGAGAGAGATTGAGAGATGACGAGAGAGAGAAGACGAGAAGAGGAGAGAGAGAGAGACCAGAGAGAGACGAGAGAGAGACGAGAGAGAGAGAGATATAAAGGAGGAGTGAGGAAAGAGAGAGAGAGAAGAGAGAGAGAGAGATAGAGAGAGAGAGAGAGAGAGGAGAGAGGGATGGAAGAGAGAGAGAGAGAGAGAGAGAGATAAGGAGGAGAGAAAGAGAGCAGAAGAGAGAGAGAGCGAGAGAGAGAAGGAGAGAGAGAGCAAGACGAGAGGGAGAGAGAGAGAGGAGGAGAGAAGGGAGAGAGGAGGAGAGAGCGAGAGAGAGAGAGAGGAAAGGAGGAGAGAGAGGAGGAGAGAGAGAGAGCGAGAGATGACGAGAGAAGAGAGAGAGGACTACTCGCCCAGCGTTGTAACAGTGGACCGTGAATGCATTGAAGTGGCAACCAGACCACGTGGAAAATCAGCTGTACAGTGAAGGACCACACTCCTCCACGAGGTGCCATGGGACTGCTGTACTCCAACTGGCAGCGGATATATTTGCATATGGTGTGTAGATATTTTTTTTTTTTTTTCTTTTTACATCCAAAAGGAACTGGCCACGGGCACAACAAAAATGGGTAACAACAAAGCCCGCCTTTAGTGCAGTCCCTCTAAAGAAGACAGTAGAGAATAAAATAAAAAAGAGGGTAGTGAGCCACATTTAGTTCGGGAGGTGTCTTGTTACTCGTCTTTTTGAAAAGATGTAATGTAAGCAAGGAACGTGAAAAATAGAAACAGGAGAGAGTTCCAGAGTGTCCAGGAAGGATGAAAGAGTAAAGAGACTGATAACTCTTGCATAGGAAGATGGACAGAATAGGGAGATGAAGAGTAGAAAAGTCTTGTGCAGCGAGGCCGCGGGAGGGGGGGAGGCATGCAGGTAGCAAGTTAGAAGAGCAGTGAGCATGAAAATAACTTTAAAGAGAGAAGAGGAAGCATCATTGCGGCGGTATTTAAGATTGAAGACAGTCGTCAGAGGAGAGGAGTTGATGGACGAAAAGTTTGACTCGACCTGTTTAGGAGAGCTGTATGAAGTGGATCCTCCCCAAAAACAGGTGAGACATACCCTCCATACATGGCGGATAAGGCCCCTGTAGAGAGCAAGCAATTAGGAGGGAGACAAAAAAAGGACGCAAATGCCACAGGGCACCTAACTTCCTAGAAGCTGGTTTTAGCAAGAGATGAGATGTGAGATTTCCAGTTCAGGATTTTTAGTAAGGATAGGCGCTAGAATGTTTCATTGTAGAGAAGGAGAACAGTGAGTGTCATTGGAAGAAGAGGGATAGTTATCTGTAAGGTTTTGTCGATTGATAGTGAAGAAAATTGGGTTTTTGAGGCATTGAACAAAACAAGGTGGCTTTGCCCCAATAGAAAAATTATAGAAAGGTCAAAAGCTAGGCGCTCAGTGGCATCTCTCGTGAATCACTTAGTCCTGTTGAGTTGGACGTATAATAAAACGGACTTGAAAATACAGAGTAGAATCATCTGTGAGGGTGGATAGGGCTTTGAGTTAGGACGTAGAAGATCATTACTGAATAATAGAAAAGAGACGTGGGTGATGGACAGACCCTGGGGAACACCACTATGATAGAATTAGGAGAAGAACAAGTCCCGTCACAGTTAAGCTGCAATAGAACGGTTTGAAGGAAACTTAAGATGAAGGTACAGAGAGAAGAATAGAAAGCGAATGAGGGTAGTAGTTTGGAAATTTAAAGATAGTGCCAGACTATCAAAAGCTTTTGATATGTCAAGGGCAACAGCCAAAAAGTTCACCGAAACCCTAAAAGGAGGATGACCAAGATTCAGTTAGGAAAGCTAGAAGATCGCCAAGTAGGTCGCCGTTTACGGAACCGTTTACGACTAGCAGACTAGAAGATTGTGAGAAAGAAGATATAAGAATCTTTTATAAGATAGATTCAAAACTTTAGAGAGGCAGAAGTCAAAGCTATTAGGGCCGGTAGTTATAGGGGGAAAGATGAAGAAGAAAAATTGTTGAGCGTTATTAGCTAGATGCCAGAAGTTCACGAGGAGGAATTGATACAGAAAGATTGACATTTTCTATGAATGAAAAGAGTTTTTGGTAAGTTGAAGTAAAGATTGGCTGATTACGGCAGAAATATAAAGGGCCATGAGTATAGGAGATGGGAGCTTACGGTACCGTGTGTGAGCCACCTCTTATCTCGGACAGCAGAGAACAAGCAGGAGTTAAAAACCGAGGTTGACGGCTGTAGGATTAGAGAAAGTGTGTGGAATGTACGCCTCCATGCCAGAGACTATGACCTCAGGTATGCGCTCTGCACAAGGAGATGGGTCCTTGACAGGGAGCAGAATCATTCATGGAAAATCAGAGTAGTACTCTGCCTTAGGTCTTCCCACTTAGCTGGAGTGGAAGTGCCAAGAAGCACCTCCGCTTAGGTGGGGTATCGAGACGGTACCGGAGCGATAGGACAGGTTACAGGAATAAGATTGTGATCGGATGAACCCAACGGACGAGAAAGTTTCACAGAGTAAGCAGAAGGGTTAGTAGTTAGGAAAAGATCAAGAAGTTGGGGCGGTCTCCAAGGCGGTCCAGGAATACGGGTTAGGTGGCTGCCCGTAGGGTGCTGCCAATATATGTATGTATTGTGTATATCGTAGTATATGGTTAAAATTATATGTGAATAAGAAACAAGAAAGAAGGACGGAAACAAAGCCCATGAACTTGTGAAGCAGTAGACGATAGTGATTCATGTGGCGTTCCTCGAGAAAAAGTGCTGAAGAAAATAAGTAAATCAGTCTCGTCTTAATCTATTGCAAACAAAGCCGTCCATATGCTGTAGATTTGTGGCTTAAGTGTCTGTGTCGTGGGGGTTATTATAGAAGCCTGGAAACCCCATCCGCTTTATATTACCTCCAAACGAGACAAGGGCGTAGACAAGACTGGGATGGGAAAGTTTCAAGCCTGAATCCTGTATAAAATGCTTGTCTCGGCTACCACCTTGTTTGAGGGGACACAAGTCTAGTATATGGAGGGAAGATATACTGTATGATGTATATATGTGGCAGAAGACAACTACTACTCGACCATTATTTATTTTAGCAGAGGTGGGCATCACAATTTTTTTCTCCAATCCGCCAAGCGCAATCCGCAATTCCGAACTGCACCAGTCGCAAACGCAATTCCTCAATTTTTTCAGATAGGCCTTTTCGCAATCGCAAATCCGCAATTCCTCAACAACTAATTTTGACACCTACAATTAAAACAAAAAAAACCTACAATTTTAAAACAAAAATGTCTTCTAGACTCTTAAAAATCTTCTAGACGTCTTAAAACACCTACAATTAAAACAAAAATTGTCTCTAGAATCTTATTAGTGTTTACTGGTTCTGTATCTATTCTGTTTCTGTCTATATTTGTTAATTGTCCGTCACAATTAAGTCTTTGGCTCTTTAGTGTTTTTTCTTTACCTTGAACTTCAACAGTCTACTGGGGGGACTAGTAATACCTAATATAAGTAACTACTAATCTTCTCTTTCCTCCTCTCTACTCCTCCTCCCACTTCTTCGTTAGCATGGGGGACTGCAGGGGCGTAGTTAGGCTTGGGCATTGGGGGTGTAGCGAAGTTTTAGAATAGTCCCGGAACTCAAAATACTTTTTTATTTTTTTTTATTTATTATTTGTTTTTATTTCAATAAATAAGATTTAAACTCGGACTGGGGACCAACATCAAATTTGAGTAAACACAAACAAGATCTTTGGTTAGATGGTACTTAGCGTTATGCTGATGGCATTCTTTTATGAGCAGGACATGAGAGAGGTTCGGAGAGAAAAACAGGAGGAATAAAGAGAACAGGAGGAGAGAGGAATGCATGACAGAGGAGATACCAAAAGACTTTTGAGAGGTTGAAGAAGGGAATATCAGATGGACAAGAAGACAGAGTTAACGAAGTGCATTTTTTCGAAGTGCCATTTTGGTGTGTCCTTGGCCAGTCCTTGTGATGTAACAAAAAAAAGAAGTAATTGCAAGACCGTGTGTGGGGGGGAGTTTTTGGTCAGATTTCCAAGTATGAACAAAGCATTGGGAATATACAATATATGAACTGCTTCATCACGCCAAAAGCTCTCTTTTTTTCTTAGGAGTTTTACTTCTACTGATGAAAATAAAAGATAAACGAAGGTTGAAACCCCAACTGGAGGATTGTCTTTCATTTATATAATTCATGATTCGAAAGTTATCCTAAGCAAAATTACCGGAGCCAGTTGGTAGAGCAGTGTTTCACATCTATATTCATTATACTCAAATAAAATTATCCTGTAAAAATGTGAAGATATCCCTTGGCTGGGCTAAGCCCCCAATGTATCAAGATCCTAAATACGCCCTGATGGGAGGTTTGAAACTATCACACACCACGGCCAGGCGTACACGCTTCTCAATCCCCAAGCTTCAGCACGCACGACTGAGTGACTGTTGCTACACTGGCAGTTTTGCGTGTTGTTCCACAATATTTGGTGGAAATTTATGTTCACGCGGACACTTTGCCACTTTGAAGGTGGTGAACCGTCACAATTAGGCGATTGCGTTTCAAAATTTGGGCGGTCCGCAACCCGCCAATTCTGCATTGTTCAGGCATCAGTAATTGCGCCAATTCCGCAACCGAATTACCCATTCCACAAGTTATTGCATGCGTCTTCAAAAATTTTGGCGGTCCGCAATTGCGCAATTCCGCAATTTTTTTTTAGGCATCCGTAATGCCGCAATTCCGCAACCGAATTACCATCCGCAAGTTGCGAATGCGGACTAAAATTACGGAATGCCAATTCTTGCTGTTTAAGATATTATTGCAAAAAAATCTAGGAATTAAGGCCTCTTCCATTTGCGACATTTCAGGAACCAGTTCACGGAGCCCAAGAAACTCAGGCGTTCCATTTGCCGCACGAAAACTTGGGTCCGAGGGCGACAAACGTAGTGGAATCAGCAAAACCTGACTTTCTCTAACCACATTGGGAGGTCGGTAGACAGTGAGTTTTCCGTCATAACAAACAAATTAATGGCCGCCCTTGGGCCCTTTCATTCTTATCGGCAGGGTTTTCCGCATGCACGAGTCGGAGATGGAGTCAGACAGGGCCTACAAGGATCTATATGTGTTGTAGGAAATTCGGTCCCGCGATCGTAATCTTGATATGAATCCCAGACACATCACCAGCTGAGTACATCTTAATGTAATTGTTTGTGTTTTAAGCAGACGAGGTGCAGTGTTAGCATGCCAATCATTGGTTAGCCCGCCGGGCGAGTAGTCCCATTCTCTCTCCTCTCTCTCTCTCTCTCCTCTCTTTCTCCTCTCTCTCTTCTCTCTCTCGCCGCGTCTGCGCGCGCTCGCGCTCTCTCGCGCTAGTCTCTCTCTTCTCGACTCGCTCTCTCGTCTCTCTCTCTCTCTCTCCTGCTCTCTGGGCGGCCTCTGCTTACTGCCCGTCTCAATGCGATCTACTTCAGGGTTTGCTCCGCTTGGCTCTCGTCGATTCTCTCTCTGCGTTTCTTTTTTCGCGCAGCTTCCAGCTCGCTCTCTCTTCGTCTCCTCTGCTCTCCTCTGTTCGCTCTCTCTCTCTCTCTCGACGCTCATGGCGCTCCTCTACTCGCGTCGCGTTACTGCTCTCTCTCGCTCGCGCGTGCCTTTGACTTCTGCTCTCTCACGTTGCGCGGCTCCTTTCTTCTCGCGCTCGCATGCTCTAAGCATCGCGCCTTCCCCTTTCCTATCTGCGCTCTCTCTCTCTCTTCTCGCACGCGCTGCTCTGTCTCTGTGCGCTGCGCGCCTCGCTCTGCATCTTCCTCGCGCGAGCGCTCTCTCTCTCGACGCATGCTGTCTCCGTTTTGCTCTTAGAGGAAATGAGGAGAGAGACGAGGGGGAGATATCGAACATAATCAAGTAAGTTGAGTTTCTAGGATAATGGCCCTTGGGGCGGGAAAGGAAGGTGGAACTTTCGAAGTTTTGGCAGCATTAGCAGATAGATATAAGAAAAAAAATTGTTTATCTGTGTAATGAGGTATTTCAAGGAAAAGCCGTTACAGAGATAGTTAGTTTATCCCCGTTCCTAGCTGTAGAACTCACGTGGCATTTCTAGTGCGCCCTTGTGAGCATCCACTGACCACACACACGCCACACGCACACGCACACGCAAAACGCACACGCACACGCACACGAACAACTCACACGCACCACGCACACGCACATAACCCACACTCCTCCAATTTAATTCTGACTATTGGTGGATAGACACAAATTGCACTGAAAATAAGATACTTGTTTCATAATTTATGCCCAGATGCAAGAAGGAATGAGTGTTGAGATGTTCAATTATAAATGGTATTAATACGCTTATTAACTTAAGGTATAGTACGTAATGGTAATACAGTAAACAATAATAAGTAGGTATAAATAATAAGGTAAGTAAGGTTCATAATAAGTAGGGCCCGGGATTAGTTAGCACTTAAAGAAACCATGAACTATTGCATGCAAATATGCACTAAAAAATTGGACAAATCATGAACACGAAAAAAAAAACAGGAAAAAAGATGCATGTTTTTAATTACCATGCACACATAAAAAATGTAAAACTTATAAAGACCAAGGAAATGCAAGGTTATACGGAAACAAAATTAGTTAAGAGAAACCTAAGTCTAATGTTTATTAAAGCAACCTTACACATAATGTATTACCAATATCCCATGGGAAGGGGCCTTCAAAAAATAAATCTCATGAACATGTATTTAATGACATTATAGACTGACATATTTTCAGACATTACAGATTGTGGTTGCATTTGATGATGACATGGTGGCGTAAGTTCTCAAAGTTAAAACTCCGCCTGTTGTCTGTCAGCATAGCTTTATATTCTGAGAACACCCTTTCTACGTCACACGAGACGATTGGTGCATGTTTCATACATAGCATGTTTGACATAGTGAGTGGCTGTACCGTCTCATCAATAATAACATCACCACACATTATCTGACTGACTTTTTTCAGCTTTTCAAATCCCTTGTTTTTGTACAACACGTTGCTCAGTTTACCATAGTAAGCATCAGACTGCAAACTTTTCAGTTCATCAAGAACACCATTAACCAACGAAATTGCCGAGGACAACAGGAGTCCCCTTTCTTCAAGTCTAGTAATTGTTGATGAGATGCACGCAAAATTCGTTGCAATGAAGAGCAAGCTTTCCTTCATTCCTTCAGTTTCAAGTAAGATCTTGCTTTCCTGAATGCTCTGAGCCTCCTCAGGGTCGAATGTCGCAATAACAGCTTCAATGACGTCGAAGTTTTTCCCATAGTACGTTGCAGCATCGCCTCACCTCACCCTCACCTCACCTAACCACACCTCACCTCACCTCACCTCCCAGTACCACTTGTGCTCAGATGAATATTTTACCAAAATATGCATTTATATGCAGTTATCTAGGAAATATGCACTTATCATAGAAATCACGCAAAATATGCATTTGCATATGAAATATGCAAATGCATAACTATCCGGGCCCTAATAATAAGTATGTAAAGTAATGGTAGGTAACGTTATATTTACCATTAAAACCTAAAAACATCATTAAATACTTCAATTACTCTGTGCTAACAAAACATTCTCTTAATGGTTAACTTTGCATCCAAATATTGATTTAAAAAAACACTAAGCCTTAATTTTTACGATGGCAAAAAACAAAACAAAATATTTTTTTTTTTTGGGGGGGTGCTCTAAAATAATATGAAACAGCACGAAAAAGATGTTGTATTTATACCATATTAATTGAAACACTAAAATTAGCATCTTAATTTGACATCCTTTCCGAAAAAAAAAATAATAATTACGTGTGGGAAATACATATTTAGTATGACTGTATCCTCAGAGGTCAAAGCTAGACACCTGTAAATAATTACCAACGCTGTGTAGAATATGTAGACACTTTTATTGGAACACAAATGCATGGTTTGTACATCATAAACATGTTTACCATTAACCAATGACGCCAAACAACAATATTTTGATACTTTGAGGTCATTGACCTCTCACGGTCCTCAGAGGTCAAATCTGCCTTACCTCCCGATCTGAAAATAAAGCTTATGGCATTTACTAACACTGGTAGAAAATTTTATGCTGTATCATAATTGCAAATCTTATGATATGAGAGATATCAAACTGATACTAATTTAACTCTTAGTATCTAATACATTGCTGGTTACCATGTGTTTTCCTTTGGTAAATAAAGATAAATCGAGTAAAAGTGAAGCCGTAACACACGCGCTGCGCGCGGGCACACACACACACACACACACACACACAACACATACCACACACACACACACACCACACCCACACCCACACCACACCTACACCCACACCCCACCCACACACCAACCCAACACCCACCCACCCACCCACCACCACCCACCCACCCACCCACCACCCACCCACCACCCACCCACCCACCCACCACCCACCCCACCACCCACCCACAACCACCCATCCACCCACCCACCACCCACCCACCACCCACCCACCCACCCCCACCCAACCCACCCACCCACCCACCCACCCCACACCCACCACCACCACCCACCCACCCACCACCCACCCACCCACCCACCCACCCACCCACCCACCCACACACACACACACCACAACACACAACACACACACACACACAACACAACACACACACACACACACACACAACACACACACACACACACACACACACATACACACACAACACAACACACACACACGACACACACAACACACACATACCACACACACACAAACACACCCACAACACAAACACACACAAACACACACACACACACACACCTCAATTTATTCTACTCTTGGTGATAAAACAAAAACACTTAAAATTAGATCCCTTGTTCCATAATATGCCCAGATTAGAAGAATAGTTTAGTGATGAGTAATCATTAACAATTGTATCTAATCCCTTATTACTTAATGGTATAGTACGTAATTGTATAAGTAACAATAATAAGTAAGATATTTAAAAAGTAAGTAAGTATAGTAATATGTAAAGTAATGGTAGGTTAACGGATATTTACCATTAAAACCTAAAAAAACATCATTAAATACTCAATTTACTCTGTGCTAACAAAAAATTCAGGTGATGGGAGGTATACCATAGGTGTGAGTATGGGATTGGTAGTAATGCGTGGTGAGGTATGGCGTGTGAGTAATGGTGGTGACGGCATGGGTGTGTGTGAGTAACAAAGATGGTGAGGTGGAATGGGTGTGTGAGTAAGGTGGTGAGTCTGAGTGTGGGGTTGCTAGGAGGGGAAAAGTAAGAGTGGTGATGGATGGGTGTGGTTAGTAATGAGTGGAGGTAATGGGTGAGGAGTTATGAGTGGTAGGTATGAGTGTTGAGTAATGAGTGGTGAGGTATGGGTGTGGGAGAGTAGTAGTAATGAGTGGTGAGGTTATGGGTGTTGCTGAGTAATAAGTGGTGAGTATGAGGGTGGGAGTAATGGAGTGGTGAGGGAATGGGTGTGGTAGTGATGAGCGGTAAGGATGGGTGGGAGTTATGAGTGGTTGAGGTATCGGTGTGGGAGTAAATGAGTGGTGAGGTATCGAGTGTGTCGGAGTAATGAGGTGAGGTATGAGGTCTCGAGTATAATGCGTGTGAGGTATGAGTGTGGGAGTAATGAGTGGTGAAAGGCATGAGTGTGGATAGTAATGAGGATGAGGTATGATGTGTGAGTAATAAGTATGAGGTATGGGTGTGGGAGTAATGTAGTGATTGAGGTATGAGTGGGTGAGAAAAGTAGTGAGCGTCTGGTGTGTGAGTAATGAGTGTGAGGTATGAGTGGGGAGTAATGAGTGTGAGGAATGGGTTGGTTTAGTAATGAGTGGTAAGGTATGGTGAGGGAGTATGAGTGTGAGGTATGATGTGTGTGAGTATGAGTGGTGAGGTATGGTGTGGGCAGTAATGAGTGGTGAGCTATGAGTGTGGGAGTAATGAGTGGTGAGGTATGGAGTATTGTGAGTAATGAGTGGTGAGTTATGGGCTTGTGGGAGTAAGAGTGGTGAGTTATGAGTGTGTGCGTAATAAGTGGTGAGGTTTAGAGTGGGGAGTAATGAGTGGTGAGGACATGGCGTGTGGTAGTTAATGAGTGGTAAGGTATGGGTGGGGAGTTATGAGTGGTGAGGTAGGGGTGTGAGAGTAATGAGTGGTGAGGTATGAGTTCAGAGTTAAGAGGGTGAGGTCTGAGTCGAGTAATGAGTAGTGAGCTATGAGTGTGGGAGTAATGGAGGGAGGGTACTGAGTGTGGAAGTAATGAGTGGTGAGGTAGAGGGGTAAAAGTACTAAGTAGGGAGATATGGGTTGTGGGAGAATGAGTGGTGAGGTATGAGTGGTGTTGAGTAATAAGTAGTGCAGGTAGGGGTGTGTGAGCTAATGAGTGGTGAGGTATGGGTGTGGGATAAGAGTGGTGAGTATGGGTGTGGGAGATATGAGTGGTGAGTATGGATGTGGGAGAATGAGTGGTGAGGTATGGGTCCTGTGGGAGTAATGAGTGGTGAGGTATGCGTGTGTGCGTAATGAGTGGTTTGAGGAGGATTGTTGGAGTAATGATGGTGAGGTATGGAGTGTGAATAAACGAAGTGGTGAGGTATGGGATGGTGAGTAATGACGTGGTGAGTGTTAGTATCGGGTATGTAGTAATGAGGCGTGAGATTTGACTGTCCTTTTAATTAAATGATACGATTTCCATGGGAATTCTGGCTTATATTGGAAATCAGTGGTTCCTAACCTTGGTTCTGTTCGTTTCCCCCTTTCCCCCTGTTCAACCATCGGATTTCCCACCTTCAGGTGTGAGAAAAAAGTAGTCAAAACACAACATTTACTTGCTTAATACAAAGTATATAGACCCACTTACCCTCTTATAATATATACCAGTTAAAGAAAAAAGAAGTTCAAAGCTGAACTCTGAACTTTTAAGAGATTTTTTTGTCGACTAACGGAGTAATTTAGATGCTCCCTATGATATATTTCCCTCTCAGAATCCGTGAATTACCTCCAGCGGGAAATTTCCCAGGTGGAAAATACTGTGTCAGATAGTCTGGCAACTCCTTGGTTGACCACCATTTATTACAAATTGGTTGTCCACTGGCATCTGTAAATTAATGACAGTTAAAGCCAGAAAATCAGAAAAAATTAATATAATGTTTGTCTTCGAAAGTAGTGCTTGGGATGAAAGGTGGAGTATATAATGTCCAATGTGTTGAAGGAACTACCACGTGTGTACGAAGACTACCGGCCTCTTGTAGTTCCTTATGTCTTGAATGAAGTGGTTGGGGCACCGGGCGGTAGGTCACGCCCCGCCCGTTAACCCGGGCCTCATCACCGCTGCTCCACCACAACTTTGAAATAGTGCCAAGTTATTCCTTTTGATATCACTACTACATAATACCCCACATCTCATACTAACCCAAACCCTTTAGCCGACAATCAAATATTCAATATACTAGGGAGGAGATGATGGGGCGGTATAAGAAAGATATATTAATTCCGCATAAATTCCTCACACCCACCTTGGCGTTGATCTTCTCTTTCTTGTGACCTCTACGGCTTTCGACTGGCGCATCACTTGGCTGATTTGTCTAGAGAAGAGTCAGATAATGATACTATAATGCTTCATACGAGGGAAAGATCCTATAATACTATTATAATCCAGCAATTAGTAAGAAAAATCCTTGTAAATAATAAAAGAACCTTTGATAGTAAACAAGAAAAAACGGTAGGCAGACCGCTCGATCGGCTATGATTGCCCGTCAACTTGTCAAGTTGTAGAAATGCGCCATTTGAAAACGCTAGACCGCCCCGAGCATGGCTTCGTCTGGTTGGGGACAGACTCTTCATAGTCTTCCACAAGAAGGACAGATCCATAAACCTTTACTCTTCCTTAAAATCTATTCCAAAATGGAACTGCGCCGAGAATTTCCGAGTCGGCGAGCGTTCCACTGTCGGCGACAGGTTCTCGTTTGATTTGCTTCGGCGACAGTTCCTATCGGCGGACAGTTCAAAACCCATGCGGACGCTTTATGTGATGCCTGTCGACGATTTGTGATGCCTCGTCCCCCCCCCTCCCCCGCTTTGTGATGCTGTGACGCTTGTGACGCATGTCGACGCTTTGTGATGCCTGTCGACGCTTGTGATGCATGTCGACGCTTTTTGATGCATGTAGACGCTTGTGATGCCGTGTATGACGCTTTGTGAGATGTCGACGCTTGTGATGCATGGCGACGCTTTGTTGTGCTGTCGACGCTGTGTGATGCCTGTCGACGCTCTTGTGTGCATGTCGACGCTTTGTGATGCCGGTCGACGCTTGTGGTGCATTGTCCGACGTTTTGTGATGCCCTGTCGACGCTTGGTGATGCCTGTCGACGCTTTGTGAGCCTGTCGACGCTTTGTGATGCATGTCGACGCTTTGTGAGCTGTCGACGCTTTGTGATGCCTGTCGACGCTTTGTGATGCCTGTCGACGCTTGTGGAATGTCGGACGATTTGTGATGCCTTGTCGCGCTTGTGATGCATGTCGAGCGCTTTGTGATTCCGTCGACGCTTGCGATGCCTGTCGACGCATTTGTGATGCCTGTCGACGCTTTGTGATGCCTATCGACGCTTTGTGATGACTGTCGACGCTTTGTAGTGGCTATGTCGACGCTTTGTGATGCATGTCGACGCTGTAGATGCATTGTCGAAGCTTTATGATGCTGTCGACGCTTTGTGAGCATGGTCGACGCTTTGTGGATCTCGACGCCTTTGTGATGCCTGTCGACGACTTTGTGATGTCTGTCGACGCTTTGTGATGCCTGTCGACGCTTTGTGATGCATGTCGACGCCTTTGTGATGCCTGTCGACGCTTTGTGATGCCTGTTCGACGCTTTGTGATGCATGTCGACGCTTTGTGATTCCTGTCGACGCTGTGATTGCCTGCGACGCTTTGTGATGCCTATCGACGCTTTGTGATGCCTGTCGACGCTTTGTGATGCATGTGGACGCTTTTAGGGCGGATGCATGTGGACGCTTTATGATGCCTCGTGACGCTTTGTGATTGCATGTCGACCGCTTTGTGATGCCTGTCGGACGGCTTTGTGATGCCTAGTCGACGCTTTGGTATGACTGTCGACGCTTTGTGAGCATTGTCGACGCTTTGGATGCAGGTCGACGCTTTGTGGATGCATGTCGACGCTTTGGATGCATGCGACGCTTTGTGACGCTGTCGCACGCTTTGTGATGCTAGTCGGACGCTTTTATGTGATGCCTGTCGACGCTTTTGTGATGCTGTCGACGCTTTGGATGCCTGTCGGACGCTTGTGAGGCATGTCGGACGCTTTGTGAGATGTCCCCCCCCGGCCGATTTGTGAAGCATGTCGGGGACGCTTTGTGATGACATGTCGACGCTTGTGAGCATTGTCGACGCTTGTGATGCCTGTACGCAGTATCAAAGGAAATTTGATGTATATGTTTTTTCTACAGGGAAAGGACAACCAACCATTTCAAAATTGTAACAAAAATTAGTGATTAGAATTAGCGCATATTTCTTATGTGTTACGGTCATAATTGTTATTGCATAATAAATGAGCTTGAGAATAACTAAGTAAACTGCATAATATAATATTGCATAAGAAATGTGTGAAATTGAACTTGTATCGTATTTGTTTGTATCTATAATTTTACAGGAAAGTTGAAAAGGAAAATTTGATCAAGGGGTTTGTAAAGTTTTTGTAAAAGTGTTGTTCCGCACCGGTGTGTGCACTCAACCGTGGGGCTCTTACTGATACCGCAGCGACGGTTTGCGTACATGAATGTACCCCAGGGGCACATTCAGAGACGTAACGTCCATGCTAACAATTAAACAACTGTTCATCAGCTGTTTTGGTATTGCGGGGAGATTGATGACGTCAGAGTTGACGTTAACTTAAAAAACAAGCAAACTGCCTATAGGGTGGTGTAAGGAAGCGACGTCCATAAAAATATCATAAATTGAGATATATGATGTTTCGACTCAAGAACTGAACAGGGCAAAGTATACAAACAAATAGGCCATATAAAAAAACACATGGCGCTCGTGGTGAGTTTTGTTTTGGGGGGTGATGGGGACAAGAGTGCCGTGAGCTGCGGCATCTTCAACCGGCGCGGGTAGCGACTAGCGCATTCCAGACACCACCACGCACTGGCTCAGCGGCAGTACTGAAGCTATGTGTCTAGCCACTTTCCTTCTTAAAAACGGCCTTGTCCACCCCGCAGTGAATGGGTACCGGGTGTTAGCCGGGTGGGTTTGTGACATGCCTTACCGGGGTGGTGGCTTCCCACCAAAACTGGAGAAAGATATCTACGAAGCGATTTATTATCGAAAAGAGGTCACATGAGGAAGAAGAAGCGGCCTATTACTAGGAAGGAATAATGAAAAAAAAGAGGCTGAATACAAGGAAGTACAAGGCACCGGTATCTCCGGTGTATGTGGACGGTAGAAGCAAGTGTTGAAGCGACGGAGGTGACAACAGGGGATGAAGGAATGATGGAATAAGCTAGAAGAATAGAAAATAAGTACAAACGACCTTGAAAATGCAGGCCGCGGCTGTGCCCGTGTGACGGCTGGACACGTTTGCGACACAATCTGATTGGCTGGAACGTTTGTTTTTACACAATTGTGATTCGTGGCAAGGCTGTGACGTTCAGTGTAGTCGCTAGGAAGAATCAGCTATCGGTTCCCATAGACAAACCCATGTGCCGCCACTGCCTATGTCTGTACGGAATACCACTAGCTCCGGGGTGTAGAAATAGAGGGAGGTTGTTGATGCGAACACACAGTGGCTTTATCTCTCTCAGAATGTCTGCCATGGCGGCCAAAAAAAGCACTAGGCAGGTAGAACACCCAGGTTACTTCACCCCAGGAAGCGGGTCACAACACCCGCAACACCTGGGAACCATTCACTGCTGGGTGGACAGGGCTAGGGTCTGTATAGCTCAGGACTCAGGCTAGGACTCAGGGCTCAGGAGACCACCACCTGCCTCGTTCTGCCGGGATTCGAACCAGCTTCTCTCAGTCGTGACTGAGGCGTACCACTGGCGAAACAGGCTACCGAGTTGAGCGCATACTCACACAGCCTGAATAATGTGGCTTTCTCTGCCTTCTGTTTTGCTCGTGGAAATTACATTCTCCTCCCCATCCCTTGATTTGGTGAAGATGATAAGAATAGTTCCTTACTACGTATAAAAAACACTACGTAGATAACAATAATGTCACCAGGACAACGTTTTTTTAGATGTAGCCTACAGCGTTTGGTGGTCGTTATAATACTTACATTTGGGGATCCTGGGACGAGCCCAAAGTGGGGGAACTTAAAGGGGTTTAAGGGGCTGATCCTTTTAAAAAATTTTTCCCCGGGGAATTGGAGGGGTCAAGGTACTGCGGGGGCCTTCTTTGGTGATTGAGAAGTAACCATAAAATGAAGTCT
This sequence comes from Chionoecetes opilio, assembly GCA_016584305.1. Classification (NCBI taxonomy): domain Eukaryota; kingdom Metazoa; phylum Arthropoda; class Malacostraca; order Decapoda; family Majidae; genus Chionoecetes; species Chionoecetes opilio. The sequence goes on from JACEEZ010024008.1 coordinate 21,613, forward strand.
GGAAAAAGCCCCGACAAAAGGGGCTCTAGAAAATTTCCCCCAAACCAAACCCCCCCCCAAAAAAACCCCCAAAAACGGAAAACCTCCGGGAAAGGGAAACAAACGGGCCCTTCCGGCCCAACCCCTAGGGGGAAAAAGGTTTCTTCCCCCTTTGGGGGCAGGGGGCCCGCCCCCCCCAAAACTGGGGCAAAAGGGGGAAACCGGCGTCAATGCCCAAGGTGACTCAAGTGCCCCCTTTATTCATTTTCAAACTGTTAGTGAAAAGGGAAACCTTTTTTTTTAAGGGTTTAAAATTTTTGGGGTTTTAATGTAGGTTGTATATACAATGTCTAGGAAATGACCTACTGTTTTTTAAATTTTGACTTTTTTTGACAAAAAAATTAATTGAAAATATTTCAAAGTTTTTAAAAACTTTTCCGGACCCCCAAAAAATTTTAAATTTTAAAATTTTTTGTTTTTGATCATAATTTTAAAATTTTTGCATTTGGTTTTTAATTTTGGTTTAGAAAAAGGGCAACAATTAAAATTTTTAAAATTAAAAACAATGGAAAAAAAAAAAAATTTTTTAAAATTTGCTTCCCCCCAAAAGGGCTTTTTCCCGATCTGAAAAATTCCTTTTTGTATGTACTAACACTGGTAAAAAATTTCATCTTTATTCAAATTTTCCAATTGTTATGATTTCTGCTTTAAAAAGGGCATAAACTCCAACATGTCATAAAGGAAAAAATGGTGGTGGACACGTCCCCGCAAAAGGGGCCAAAAGAACCCCTGCGGGAAAAAGGGAAGGGAACACCCAAAAAAGGTGCCGGAACAAAACCTTTTAAAAAACTTCCCTTCGGCAGTTTCCCCAATTTTTTTTTCCCAAAAAAAATTATTTTTAAGGTAATTCCTTTGGGTTTCAATTGTGAATGGTTTTTTTTTAAATTTTGTGGTTTCTTTAATCAAACAATAAAAAGGGGGCCCGGGGGGGGCGCCGCCCCCCCACCCACCGGGCCCCCGGGGGTCCCAGCGCTTTTTCCCCTGACCCTTCCAACCCCAAACATCAAAAAAAACCCCCCCCCCCTTGGGGGGGCCCCCCTTGGCCTTTTTCCCCCCCCGGGGGCTCTTCAGTACCCCATGGGAAATCGGTTTTGGGGCGGAAGATAAGGAATGGCCTGACGACTTTCAGGTAAAAGGCCCCCATTTATCCACGGTAAACCTTTTTTAAGACATCCGGAATTTTCAAGCACCCATTACCCAAACATTGATTGCCTTTTAACACATTGGCCTTTTCCCCCCTTTTGGGCAACCAAATAAATCCCTTTTTTTCTAAAGGCCCCTGCCAAAATTTTCCCCTGAGGGGTCCTTACCCGGGGATATCCTCAAAAAATTTAACCCCCGCCTCAAAGGTCGACCAGGGGTGAAAAAAACCTCTCAGTTGCCACCCTGAAAAATCTGCTTACAGAACCCAAAAACCCCCGGCCTTTCTTAGGCCGGGGACCTCTATCCCCCCGGTTTGCCCTTCTGCAGTGAACCCCCAAAAAGGCCTGGCCCCACAAAAATCGATCATGGCAAAAACGAAACAGTTCTTGGGTTTAGGATGTGAAGACCAACCTTGCCAATCCTGCCCCAAAGGGAAAAATGATCGGACCACCCTTGCCTCCCCTGTTTTCCCGGGGGGAACCATTTACCCCCCAATTAAAATTATCCTTTCGTCATAAAAAAAATTACAGGTTAGTTTTAAATTAAACCTTTCCCGTTTAATTTTTGATTTATTAAGTGGCAATTTTCCCTGAAAAAAAAATTTTATTTTATTTTCTTTGGCGTGAATTTTTTTTTGGATTTCCCCCCTTCCCAACTTTTGTGTCCCCCTGGGGGGTGGGTTTTCCGGGGTGGGATTAAGGCTCACTTTGGGGGTGTATTTTGGGCCCCCGTTGTTTTGGAAGGATTTTTACAGTAGGGGTGTTTAGGCCTGGGGGTGAAAAATTTCTCCACCTTCCCATAAAAATTAAAAATATTTTTTTTTCCATACCTCAAAAAAATTTTCCTTTCCCCTTAAAATTTTCTTTAATACCTTATAACCCCCAAAATTTCCTTCTTTAAATTTTCTTATAACCCCCCAATATTCCCTTTTTTAAATTTTTTTTAACCCCCAATACTTCCTTTTAAAATTTTTTTAACCCCCTTGAATACTTCCTTTTTATAATTTTCTTTAACCCCCGAATACTTTCCCTTTTTATAATTTTTTATACCCCCAAACCCTTCTAAATTTTTTCCTTTTTTACTTCTAATAAACCTTTTATATTTCTTCCTAAAAAAAACCCCGTTTTTTTTTTTTTTTTCCTTTAAACCCTTTAAAATTTTAAAACCCCAAAAACCCCAAAAATTTCTTTATTACCCCCTTTTTTTTTTTTTCCCCTTTTTAACCCTTTTCCTCTTTTTTTTTAAACGGGTACTTTTCTTTTAATTTCTTTTTTAAAAAAACCCCCCATCTTCCCTTAAATTTCTTTAAAAACCCCAATCTTACTTATAAAATTTTTTATTTTTCCCCTTTTTTTCTTTTTTTTTTACCCTTTAAATTTTTAAATAAAAAAACTTAAACCCGGGGAAACCCCTAAACTCCCGATATCCCTTTCCTAAAAGGGGGGGTTTTTTAGTCCCAAACTGGAAATTCTCCCCCAAAATTTTTTCCCTTAAATTTTTTTTTAAAAAATAAAATTTTTTTTTTGAGAAAAATTTTTTTAAAAAAAGGGGAAAAAAAAAAAAAAAAGGGGGGAAAAAAAATTTTTTTTTAAAAAAGGGGGAAACCCTTTTATACCTATTTCCCCTTTCCCCCTTCCCCCATCCTCCAGACAAAATTTTTTTAATTTCCCGAAAAAAAAAAAAAACCAAACCCCAACCAAAACCCCAAACAAAAGCCAACAAAAAAACGGGGAAAAAAAACCCCCGGGGGGAACCAAAACAAAACCGGGGGAACCCAAAAAACGAACCAAAAAAACAAAGGGGAAACCCAAAAAAAAAAAAAGGGGGAAAAAAAAAAAAAACAAAAAAAACCAAAAAAAAATTAAAAAACCCTATAAAAAAAAAAAAAAAAAATTTTTTTTGGGGGGCCCAAAAAATCTTTACCTTTTTTTTTAAATTTTTTTCCCAAAACCCAAATTTTCCCCAAAACCCCCCCTGTTCCCCCACTTTAAACCTTCTTATCCCCTTTTTTAAAAAAAAAAAAATTTATTTTCCAAAAAAACCTCTAAACTTGTCTTTTTCCTTATTTAAACCAAAAACCCTTTTCCCAAATAAATTTTTACCCGGGAAACTTCTCAAATTTTCTAAACCTAATAATTTTTTTCTCTTTTTATTTCCTTTTTTTTTTTCTTAATTTTTTTCCTTTTCCCCCCTTTTTTTTTTTTAAAAATTTTTTTCCCCTTTATTTTTTTAAATTTTATTTTTTTTTCCTAACCTTAATACTTTAAAAAAACGGGGAAAAAACAAAAAAAAAAGGGGGGGGAAAAAAAAAATTTTAACCTAAAATTTTTTTAAAACAAACTAAATTTCCCCCAAATTAATTTTTAAATGGAATAAACTTCCCCCTTATTCTTTTAAAGGGCCCCCCTTTTAATTCCCCCCGGAATTTTTTTATATTATTCAATTATTCCCCCCCTTAAATTTTTTGGGTTTTTTTAAACCCCAAACCCCAAAAACATAATCTCTTAAACTTTTAAAATCTAAAATTTTCCCTAACCAAAAAACCCACAAACAAAACCCCAAAAAAAAAAAAATTTTTTCCCCCAAAAAAAAAAAATCAAAACCCCAAAAAAAAAATTTTTTTTTTACAAAAAACTGAAACTTTTTAAAATTTTAAAAATTTAAATCCCTCCCAATAAATTCTAAAATTTTAAAATTCAAAATATAAAAAAAAAAAAAAAAAATTTAATTAATTTTTTTGTTACTTCTATATTTTTCCCTTATTACTAATCTTTTTTAATTTTATTATATAATTTCCTTTTTTCCCTTTCCCTTTTCCTCCCTTTTAAAACATTACCCCCTTTTAAACCCCCCTTTTTTTAACCTGAATCTATAATTTTCTAAACCCCTTTCTTACCCCTTTTTTTCTCCCCCCCAAACCCCTTTAATTTTAAACTAAATTTAAAAATTTTCCCTTTCCCCCCAAGCCTTTAATTTTTATAACCCATTTTCTTAAAATTTTTTTATAACCCCCTTTTCTTTTTCCCCTTTTTTTTCCCCCTTTTCTTAAAATTCCCTTAAAAAACAAAACCCTTCCCCTCCCCCTCCACCCCCCTATATTGGGGGTCCCCATAAATTTTCTTTACTTTAATTTTTTTTTTATTTTTTTTATAAAATTAATTTTTTTTAAAAAAATTTTAACTTTTTTTATATTCTCAAAAATTAAAATTTTTAATTTTTTTTTAATTATTTTTTATACCTTTAAAAAAATTTATTTTCCAACCGATTTTTTTAAAAACTTTTAATTTTTGGGAAATTTCCCCCAAATTATTTTCCCCATATCCCTTGTTTTTTCCCGTTTTCCCCTTTTTCCCTTTTATCTCCCCCTTTTTTCTCAACGGGGGGAATCCCCCCCCCCTGGGGCTTTTTTTCTTTCCCGGGGGCCCCCCTCCATTTTAAAAAACCCTTCCCTATCCCCGCCCCTCCCCAACCCCTTTTCCGATTCTCTATTTTTTAAATTTTAAATTTTTTAAATTACTTTTATTTCCCCCCATATTCCCCAAATCCCTTAAAAAACTTATAAAAAAAACTTTAATTTCTTTAAAACTTCCTTAATTTATCCTTAATTTAAAAAATTTTCAATAATCCTAATACCCCAATAATTATATTTAAACTGGGACTTCCTTTTTTCCCCCCTTACTTCCTCTTAAAAAAATTCCCCTTGACTTCCTCCTTATTTTACTTTTTTTCCCTTGATCCTCCTATCCTCTCCTACCCGTACCCTAAATATTAAAAAAACCCCTGAAAAAATTTTTCAAAAAAAAACAAAAAACTTTTAATTTAAATTTTTAAAAAATTAAAAATATTTTTTTAAAAAAAACCTAAATTTTTAAAAAAAATTTTCTACTTAATTCCTATAAAAATTAATTTTTTAACCCCCAATTTTTCTGGGGGGGCCTCCCACCCCTTTTCCTCCCTTTTTTTACCCCCTTTACCTGGATCTTTTAAAAAAAAGCCTAAATTTTTTTTTTTCCCCCCCCCCAAATTCTCCCATGAAACCTTTCCCCCAAATTTTAAAATTTTTAAACCCCTTTAAAAATCCACCCCAAATTCCCTTCTTTTAAAAAAATTCTTTATTCCCCTCTTTTTTCCATCCTATTTTTTTTAATTCTCCCCCACCCTTTTCCCTCCCCCAAAAATTTTTTAGACTGGGGAATTGTCCTCCTTTTTCCTTTTAACCCCTTCCCCTTTTAAATTTTTAACCCCCTGAATACTCCTTTTTTCCCGAATCCCCAAAAATTTTTTTTACTCCATCAAAAAATTTTTTTAAGCTTCGAAACCCCCCAAAAACCCTTTCCCCCTTTCCCCCTTTTAATATCACCCCCGGGCTAATAATTTTTTTAAAAAAAAAAAAAAATTTTTTTTTTTAAAAATTATCTTACTTTTTAAAGTGTTTAAAATTTTTAAAAAATTTTTAAAAAAATTTTTCCCCAACCCTTTAGGGCTCCCCTGCACCCCTCAACCAATTCAAAAGGGGATTATTTTCCTGTGGGGGGCTGTCCGGCCCCGTCCGCTCCTTAGGCTCAAAAGGTTTAAAAAAATTTAAAAATTTTTTTAAAAAAAAACAAAAAGGCCATCATTTGTTCCCAAAGAATTCAAGGGAAAATAACAAGCAAAGCAATTAATTTTTCAAAAGTTTTCCCTTTCGTAAATATCCCCTTTTGGGTTTAAAAAGGAGTGGGGGAGAGGAGGGAAAAGGGGGAGGATGAGGGGGGAAAAAAGAAAAGGGAAAAAATTACAAACAGAAAAAAAAACCCAAAGGAGAAAAAAAAAAAATCTATTAAATATAAAATATTGCTGAATGCCTAGTGACGCAATAGGTCTTCAGCTTCCTCCCAGTCTTCTCCTTGATGGAGTTGGCCACCACAGAGCTGCGGTTCTGCAGGTTCCAAGTCCCCTGGGCCTTTGCGGCAGCCTTTGTGAACGGCGCCCTAAGGCCCTGGTTCCACTCGGCCACAGACTGGACGTCGGCGGTGGCGATCAGGTTCAGGGTGTGTGCACTGGAATTAAAAATGTTTTCAAGTTTTTATTGAATTTTTTTAAAGTTTTTAACTTCTGACGTTTATATTATTTTCATATTTGTTTCAAAACTTTTAAGTTTTAACTGTTATCACAGAAACATACATACCCACATCTGTAGTGCTTGGGCAGCTTAACCACAGCAGGAGCCACCTCCTCCAGCTGGGCATGCAGGTTGGCAGGCTGGCCAACCACCACCTCAGGGTCCTGCTCCTCCTCTTCCTCCACAGGCATATTCCCCACACCGAAGTACTTGAAGGCAGCCACATAGTTGGCGCCGTTGTCCGTGGTGGTGGCCACCACCTTGTTCCCCAGGCCGAACTCATGGTGGACATCAAAGATGGCCTGCGCCAGGACCACATTAGTCTGCTTCTCCTGGAAATTTTTTCATATATATAGTGTGTTTAGCGATATTTTTTTTTTTTTTTTTTTTTTAGCTATATAAGGTAACTCAAGTTAGTTACTACTTACAAGTTAGTTTAAAAGCTAAACAATATATTCATTGTTATGTATAAAGTTTTAACTTTTAATTTTTTCTTTTTTTTAATTACCTTGATCTCCTTGCACGCCAATGTGCCATGTTGGCGGCGGAGATCCTGGCCGATCCAGTGGCACGTCATGCCAATGAAGGCCCTGTTGTGCGCCGTCCAGCTGTCGGCCGTTGTGGCGACGTAGCTGGTGTCATACAGCATACTGAAGAGGTCCGACTTGGCGGTGGCGGAGACCTGGTCGATTTCCCTGCCCAGGGTCCTCCTGGACGGAGCGGAAAACTCCGGCGCCAGGAGGCTGAAGAAATGCCTGGTGGTGGGGTGATCTATGAGGCTCAAGGGCATCATAGTGTCAATGAACCACCTGAAATAGATTTTAAAGAATTAAATCTTGTTTATTATCAGAAGTTATTTAAAAGCTTAAACTTTACTGCTGGGTATAAATGCTTCTTTTATTATACCTGGTGCAAGTCTTCCTCAGCACCTCTGGGGTCACTATGTCCTTCCGGCTGAAGGACTCCTCCAAGCAGAGCTGGCGGCCACCCCTCTTGGCGGGGAGCTCGTCCTCCCTGGCCTTGGGGCAGCCCCTCTTGCTCGCCCCATCAAAGGCCGTCCTGACGCACTGAAGCATGGCACTGTGCATCTGAAAACAAGAAAATATAAATAAAATATTAATTATTTAAAAATTGATGGTATTTCGCGACTTTGTATGCTAGGCACTGTAGGCAACTAGGCATTATGCACTTATTCAGATAATTTAATTTTTACTTACTTTTTCATAATGCTTCTTCAGGTTCACCTTGCTCCTGGTGGTGTAGGTGTAAGTGGCAGCCTTACCCTTAGACCGGCAGGTTTTCTGCTGACACCTAGCCCTCCCAGTGTGCACAGACTTCCCCTCCAGTGTGTCATTCTCTGTCCTGACATATGAGTCAAAGACAAAGAACCTGCAATTTTTTAAAGTTTTAATTGACACGATGCGATAGGCGATAAGAACATTAACTTATTAAGATCATAAGATGTCAACTTAAAAATATTAAATTAGTAAAATACTGCAATAGAACAGTTAGATTTGTCTTACTTCTCAAGGTGCCACAGCATAGCCTTTAGCTGTCTGGTGCCCTCCTGCCTCTTCCTCTGATCCTCCTGCTCAGTCCCACTCTCCTCTATGTCCTGGGTGAACAGCTGGGAGGAGTCCAGCTCCACGTCAGACAAAGAAATATCTGACGTCCCCTGTGGTGTATGGGCTCTGGACGCAGATGGTGCAGGCGTGCTGGTTCTGTAGCTCACACTACTACAGCTACTATCCCCAGACACACTCCTGCTCCTGTCGCTATCACTTCTTTTCACGTATTTGTCCATGTTTAGTTGTAAACACTAAACAGTAAGCAATAGCAGTGAAACTTTGAAACGCGTTGCCGGGTGATGTGACTGTAAACATAAAACGTTGTTGATCTTGAGCTTGATGCCGCACGTTTGGTGTTTACCAGGCACCACAGATGCACGGATCTCGCCTTAGGAAATGATCAGCTGACAGCTAGTGGCAAATTGCCCGCCAAAACGCGTGAAAGTTATTCTGTGGACTGTTTTTTCGTCTTCGTTTTTTTTTTTTTTCATCATAGAAAATATCAGGTACGGAAGTACGGACCCAAAATTTCGCAGGTCCGTACCTGTTACTTCCGTACCTTTGAAAAACTTTCCGTACCTCCGGACTTCCGGACCTAGTTTGGAAGTCCGTAGGTACGGCGGTACGGAGGTATGGACAGAGGTACTGAAGTGCCCAGCTCTGGTATATTGTCACACACTCGCTCAACTCTATCTCACCAGCATGACTCCCGCTGCGGCTTTTTGAATACATTGTAAATACCGTAATTTGTATAGAGCTGCAGTCCAGGGGCCGGATGTTCGAACGTTCGTAACGCGTCTCTAAGATCATCTTTGCACTTAGATTGATCTTGGAACGTTCGTAACGCGTTTATAGAGGTATTATCAAACGATCTTTGCGAACATCCATCCGCCATATTTGTTCGTTGTTCCAACGTAGTGCTAAGGTTGCTGAAGACCACTCGCACACTGTTCGTAGGGTCGCATGATGAAGGTTTTTCTAATATACAAGCCATATAAAAGTGATTTTTTAGTTGTTTATTTCATGTTGAGTTGTTTATGGTTGGTCAGGACGCTGTAAGGGGAATGTGAATTAAAATAAAGGGTGCAATGAATGGTATGCTGCCGAATGCCTATAGGTGACTGGAATGAGTGAAGTGCAAATAAAAAAGAAATGAGTCTTGTGCTAGAAGTGTATAGAGAAGATGATATGGAGGGGAAAGATCGGGGAAGGGATGGAGGAGAATGGGAGCAAGGATGAGAGGAGAGAATGAGTAAGTGAAGGTAGGGAGGACTAGCAATACGGGGATTTTGACACAAAGTTGTTTCGTACCAGGTTGTTAGCGTTTCGTACACTGATTTTGAGTTTTTGTACATATATACCTGGTCGTCTTTTCTGCTCTAGTCATCAGTTAAACTTGACCGAGTGAAGAAACGATATTTTTCATAGGGACTAAGAAAAAACTGTAGGTTAAATATCGAATCTATGGTGTCCGAAACAATTGTGTACGAACTGATGCATCCCCTTTCCATCAAGCTACGGAGAGGAAAAGATAAGAGAAATTTCGAGCACCGGTGTACTATTGCGGGAATGCAGTATCGAGGGGGAACAGTGAAATACATAGGTTTTTTTTTTTTTTTTTTTTTTTTTTTTTTAATGCAGTTAGACCAATACAAAAAAAACACAATAATCGGGGGTTTTAAGACTTGAACTTTTCGTTTTTCAAAGGGAGATTTAACCCCAACACAAGCGGGGGAATGAAAAAAAAACACAGGGGGATCGGGGCGAACCCCCCCCCAGTGAGTTAGGTTACGTAACAATGCCCGTGTTACATAGTAACAAAGGGGGTTTTGGGGGGGGTAGCCCCCCTTTTATGTCAGAAGAGTTTTGGGTAAAAAGGGAGTATTATTTGAAAACTGCATTTTTACCTAGAAGTGTGTGTAGAGGAAACGAAGGGGTATATTCAAGAATGCTCGTCAAATCCCGGCGGTGGAGTTTTCCACCTTTGTACTCCACTGTGACATCTAAAAGAACTGCCCCGACGGGGGGGTTTTTTGACAGGGTACCAACAAAAAGCGACCAAAGCGGCATCAGATTTGATGTGTATAAATCTAATACTTTTTTACTAGTAAAATTTTATTTTTCGAATAAAATAATACCCTAAGAGGTTCGCCATTGCGAGGCTTTGGTGCAAAAAAAATTTGGCCCGATGATGCTGCGAGTACTTTTGAAAAAACCCCCCCCCCCACTGCTCCACACAATGGCCGACCCCTTTCCCCGCGCCCCCGGTTTTCACAATTTAACACACTTAAAAAGGGGCCCCTGGATGTTTTTACCTTAAGATGACAGTGTGTTTTCACAGGAGGGAGTCACTCTGGGTTTGTGTTAAAAAACTCTCTGTAATGGTCGGAAGAAATAAGGGAAATAAGTGGAGAGGGGATGAAGGGGGGAGTGCAAGTTGTCCCCAAATCAGTGATCAAACCTCCCCCCCTGAGCCGACGCGTTGCGTCGTATGTTGATTCTTGTATAAAAAATTCGCGATGCAACGGGTGGAGAAAAGTTCTTGAAATAGCCCATGTGTGATTGGTGGGCAAGGAGGTTGAGAAGGTGGGTACACCACCCCAAAATTTAAAGAGAGGTATGGAGAAAGCGAAAGTATTGAATGAAGGGGTTCAAGAGGGAAGGGGGTAGGAGATTTTTTTCTAGGCAATTTCACGCCCACTGAAATTGTGGGTTAAAGCACAAAAAATCATAGAATGAAGGCTTCTTTTCAACCGACCATTACTGAAATAGTCAAGTCGGTTTTATGGGCTGAGCTGGGGGGGAATCACCCCCGCTAAATCAAAAAACCAAAGACTTAGTAAAGGGGCCAAACCCAAACCTAACCTAATGTTAGGCTATTGTGGATTAATCCTGATCAAAAACCCGGGTTTAAAATAGGAAACACTCCCCCCGACAAAAAAATGGGAACGTTGACGAAAATTCCTATGGGCGACAGTTCCAGGTTTTGTTAGTTTTTTGGATAAATACCCCCTTTAATAAACCCACCCAAAAATGGGTGAGTTTTAATGGTAGGGCTTTCAAAAGCCCTAGGATTTTACCAATCATCGTGTAGTTTTTATTTGATATTTTGAACCCCATTTTCCAAGGTACAATTTGAAAATAATGCGACATGTAAACTTTTACCGAAAACTACCGTTATTTCAGCCATAAAACTGTTAAGTTAGGTTAAATCATTTAGGTTAGTTTGGGTTTAGAGGGGGGGGTTTGGTTATTTGTCTAAGTTGGGTTAAAACCCAAAGTTAGGTTGGTTAGAGGGGGGGTTTGGTTAAAAACATGATATCAAGAAAAAAAAAAAAAATTATCAATATAAAAGACCTATCAGAACTACAAGACCTTCACAAATCCCTCAAATACCTCTAAAACGTAATTATAAAGTGGGAGAGTTACCCCCTTTAACACCCCCTACCCCACCTAAATCCTAAATGCCCCCCAAAAATAATACAACCTAACGGTTTACGACATTTACCCAAGTCAATTCCCCCAAAGACATTTCGCCCACATGTAAGAGTAAATTCGCCCACATGTACGAGTAAATTTCGCCGACAAGACTTTTCCCCCACATGAAGTGTCAATTTGCCCAACGATCCATGTCAAGAGTATGTAACTTATATTTTCCCGGCAGAAAGGAAATGAACCACAGAAACCCTTGGGCGAAATGACCCCATAGTGGGGGGAAATTTGACGTTGGGCGAAATGACCCCATAGGGGGCGAAATGACTCCATGGTGTGGCGAAAGGCATGTAGGCAAAAGCCGGATCCCAAACCTAACCCCTTATTATAACCTTTATCTAACCCTACCAAAAAACCCCTCCTAGTGCAGTGGTCTTAACCGGGTTTCGACCGAACCCCCAAGATTTCGGGGAGCCAATCTCAGGGGTTCGGCGGGCCCTCGAAAACATTTTGAATTTTATTTTATTGTGATGCCAGTTTATTCACCAGAGAAAATACGCAAAATTAACATCAATTAAAACAGGGGCGTGGAGGGAGAGCTATGTATTTCCCTATTTAAATTTTTACCAGTTTAATTACGGGAAATGAGTTACACTGGGGGGTTCCGTTTGTCTCAATTGCTCAATCTTAGTTTTGAAAAAAAAAAAGATTTTATTTGCTTTTATAATTTCATGTCCAGGCTATTACATAGCAAGCACCGATTGGAAAAACGTTTTTTTTTAATGCCCTTAAAGCACCTTTTTTTTAAAGTTTCCCGTATGCCCTCTTGGTCATACGTCCATACAACAAGCCCCTCTTTGTCATTATGTCCTTTCCCGGACATAGCTATATACTTTTGTATAAGATCCTTTTTGGGGTACGTGTAGTGTGTGTTCCCCCGCTCTCTCCCTCCGAGCCTGGGGTATATAGGGGTAGGTGGGGGGGGAGGCCCGGTTCCTTTTCGAGTCCCATGTCCCATTGTCCCAGTATGGGTCCATGCCGCCCCAAAAAGATTTTTGTCCCCTTGTCTTTTGCCCCCAAAGAGACATAAACGTTTTTTCCATTAAATCAAATTAGTGCAATTTTCCCCTTGAGGCCCCACAAGCCCAAAAAAGCTGATTTCAAAAAATTATGACCCCTCTTTAGCCCCCAGGTAGAGGGACTTCGTCCACCCCGCCCCCCCTTTAAATAAACCTGGATTCACCCCTGTGCCCTCCCCCCCTTTCAAAAGACGCCAGCTTCCAATAGCGCATTTCGCGACCCTTTTTGCCCCGGGGGACGGCTCAGTCCCCGGGGACACCGTTTGCGAGGGGCTGAAACCCGGGGTGGAACGGGCTAGATGGCCAAAACCCCCGAGCAGAGCCACCTGTCCCAGTGTGGGGGGAATGGCATGCGCAATAAAACGCGGGGGAAAACGACCCGGGGCTTCTCGTCTGTATAAAAGAGAAACACCTGATGGCCGACCATAAGCTAAAGTAATTTTCAAAAAAATTTCAAATTTGCAATTTGCTGAAAAATTTGGGAAAGAATGTATCGTCAACAACACTATACTCGCCATGCCCCTTGTCACCCGGCGTAAATTTGAATTTTAGCATCCCCTACAGATTGTATGTCAATGAAACATTTATGGCCCCATAGGTTTTTGTAGAAATGTAAAATCTACTGTGCACGTCTCTTAGTGCAATACCAGCAAAAAGGGCTATGCGGGCCGGCGGCTTTTGCCGGGAGTATCGGCCCCCGGGGCGGGCGACTGGTTTCGGCAAATTTGGGTGAAGCCCAGTCGGCCCCCCAGCGGGGTTTATATTGGGCCCAAATTATTGATAAATTGAAGGCCCCCAAAACATTCCTTGACCGGCCAAGGAAATAATTTTAAAGGGGTGTGACATGAAGGGGCCGGGCGAAGGGTTAATAGGGGTTTAAAGCTCGGATTAAGGATAATTTTTGATTATTTGGGGCTGAATGTAGCAGCTGTTTTGGCCCTCGGCCCCTTGGACGGCGTTGTCTCGAAACCAATATTTAAAATATACTAGTGGAAGGCCCGGGGGCCCCCGGGGTACATTTTCTGCCCTTTACAGGCCTCCAGGGTGAGGATCGATTATCTATCCCCAAAGACTTATAAAGGTACGTAGGAAAGGGGGGGTGAAATTTGAGATGAAAAATCTAAATAATAGACAAGATTATAAAAAACCTCAGAAAATTTCCTTTACCCAGATAAATTTAGAGATTTTACCCCCCCTTATTAGTGTTTTTTTTTTTCCCCGACCTTAAAAGATCATTTTAGAACTCTAACACGTAAATATAAAGTAGGGAAAGAGCCCCCTTCAACCCCCCGCCCCCCTAAATGACCCATCCCTGGACCCCCCAAAAAATTTTCGAAACCCAACCCCATATAACTTTTCCAAAATACAATAACCTCCACGAATTAAATTTCGGGGGAAAAGAATTTACCAGGCTAGGTTTGGTTTTATTTAGGGAAGGTTAATAATTAGTTTTTTTTGGGTTTTCTAGGAGGTTTTTAGTAAGGTTTTGGTTGTTTATAGTGAGGTTAGGCTAGGTTATTTGAGGTTAGGTTAGGGTTTTTAGTGTGGTAGAATATAAATTTCCTAGTATATTTTTGAGGGGGTTCAGGGGGTCGTTTTGGGGGGAGGGAGGGTGAAGGGCAGCTTACCACTTTATAATTACGGTTGAGGATCACAAGTGATCTGTGAAGGTTGGGGTAAAACCCCCCCTAAAAGGGGGGGAAAGGACTCTAGAATTGTACCGCTTTAGGGGGGTTAAGTAATAAGGTTGTGGGAAAATGTTTACTTGGGATTTGGGTTTACGTAAAGCCGTTTAAAGATTTAAAAGGGACCCGTTTTAAAAACCCTCCTCAAACTATAGAATGACAATTTGCAGATTTTTAATCCCTTAACCCGACGGAAAGAGATATAACACAGGGGGTCTGGGGGGCGAAACCCCCCCCCCCCCCCAGCGTCCCAGCGAGGTTATAAAAGGATAAATAATCAAGCCGGCTACGTTAGTTAACTAGCGGGGGGGGGTCTGAATGGGGGCCCCCCCAGTTTTTGTCAGGAGAATTTTGGCAAAGAGGATATTGTATAAACAGCAGTTTCTTGTGATTGTGAAACGGGGTCGATGTAGCTTTTGGGACAGCAGTAGACCCCACTGGGAATATTTAGAACATGACTGTGTCTGGATTCAAATCTTTTTTTCCCTTTTTACTGTTTCTATGATGGTGTTTTCCCCCTCTCTCCACACCTTTGCCCAAAAAGCGTTTGCTTTTAAAGGGGTTTTAAAACCCATATCCTTATAATCATCATAAAAAAATTTTAAAATGGAAACATAATAAAGTGTTAGAGTGATAAAGTGTGAGAACGAGTGGAAAGTGCAATGAAATGTTTTGGGAAAATAAAATGTTTTGGCTAGGTTAGTTTAAGGGGAAGGCAAAGTTTTGGTTTGTTTAAGAGCAAGGCTAAGTTAGGTTTGTTTTAAAGGGGAAAGGCTAAGTTTGGTTTAAATTGAGGGTTTTGATTGTTGTTTTAAGGTTTTTATTAGGTTATTATTTGACCTTTTACAAATGGATGGTTTTTTCCGCAGAAAGTCTAAAAAATGGATTTTAGAAATGTTGTCACTACTTTTAACGCATCTTTATTTTAAAAAAGCAACACTGCCGGTTCTACTGCAGTTTTAACATTACAAGGCCGTAGTTATAAAATGCTTCAACTTTTAAATCTGACCTTTAGCAGTATTTCTAAGAATTTTTACTTTCAACCCTTAATTTGGGATGTGGGTTAAAAAATTTTTTCTATTCTTTTGATTTTGGTGTTTTTTTAAAATGATGGGCTTTTAAAAAAAAATCGGAAATGCCTCATTTGCAGATCCCCATTACTCATGCTTCAGGTTTGGCGAGCAAAAAATGTCCTGGTTTGTTAGGGGGATTTTTAACATCTGTGCCTGGTTCAATTTTAGGTAAAGGATTGCGTAGGATTTGGTAGAGTGTAAATTTTAGTTTTTTGCGAACCCGAAAATGCAGAAATAGTGTATAGGGTAGGGGAAAAAAAAAATAAATGTTTCAAATGACCAAAGTTTTTGGATACTTAGGATTTCTAAATAACATTTTTCTCTCAACTTTAAAGGGGGTTTGTACAAGTAATTTTGTTTTAAATAACAAAAATAGTTACCAAATTTTTCACCATTTTGATTTTCACCAAAATTTTTGTATTTTGGTCATTTTATGGGCTTTGTATTGGGTAGTGGCGTACCAGAAAATTTAGAAGGGGGGGGCCAAATTTATTAAAAGAAAAAAGAAGATAAAATAAAAGAAAAAGATAAAATAAGAAAAGAAAGAACAAACAGAGAACAAAAAAGGAAAAAACAGAACAAAACAAGAAAAGACAGAAACAAACAGAAACAAGACAAAAAAACAGGAAAATAAGGGGAAAACAAAAAATATAAGACAGAGAGAAAACAGATTAAAAACAGAAAAAAAAAAGACAGTAAAATAACATATTAGGGCAAGAAAGAAAAGGGGGAAAAAAATAAGAGAAAAAAAAAAAGACAAAAAGAGAAAAAATACAGAAAAAGAAGAGAGAAAAGAAAAAAAGAAAAAAGATAAAAAAAGGAATATAAATATATAGGAGATAGAGAGGAAAAGAAGAAAATATAATGAATTATAAAAGAGAATAGGAAAATATAAAAAAATTAGAAAAAATAATATATTTAAAAATAATAAAAATAAAAAAAATTATTAAATAAATATAAATAAAAAAAATAAAAAATTAAAAAATTTAAAAAAAAAATATAATTTTAAAATTTTAAATATATAAAATAAAATATAATATAATAAAATTTTAAAAATAAAATTAATAAGATAAAAATAAAAAAATTTTAATAATATAATATAAATATATATAAATAAAAAATATAATAAAAATTAATATATATTAAAATATAAAAATAGATATAAAAATTAATTTTAGTAATAAATTTTTTATATAAAAAAATATATAAGTAAAATAATAAAATAATATATATATATTATTAAATTATATATATATTATATAAATAAATATAATATTAATAAGGATATAATAAAATAATATTAAATATATATAATATAAATTATATATATAATTTATTATATTATTTATAATAAATATATAAAAATATATTATTAATATATATATTAAATATAAAATATAATATTTAAAAATAAATAATATAAAATATTATATATATATAAATAAATATATATTATATAAAAAATTTTATATATATATAAATATATATAATTATTTTTAAAATATAATATTATATATATAATATATATATATATAATATTATATATAGTAAATTAATAATATATATTTTAAAAATATTATATATATATATATATATATATATTATATATTAAATTATATATATATATATATTAATTCTATTATATTATATATATATATTAAGTATATATAATATATATATTATATATATATATATATATAATATATATTATATATATTAATAATTATTATATATATATATATATTATATATCTAGATATATATATATATATATAATATTATTATATATATATATATTATAGAGAAGAGAAAGAGAAGAGAGAGCAAAAAGATGAGAAGATAGAGATGAAGATCGAGATGAAGGAATGAAGATTGATGGAGATGAGAGAATGATAGAAGAATGAGAGATGATGAAGATGAAAGAAAGAAGATGAGAGGAATGAGAGAAAGAGAGAGAGAGAGAGAGAGAGAGAGAGAGAGGAGAGAGAGCAAGAGAGAAGAAGGATGAGAGAGAGAGAGAGAGAGAAAAAATTACTTTTATTTTTATTTTTTTATTTTTTTTTTATTTTTTATTTTTTATAATTTTTTAATTTCTATATTTTTTATTTTTTTTATTTTGGGTTTTTATTTTTTGATTTTTATATAAACGATTTTTAACTTTTTATTTAAATTTTTTATTATTAGTTTTTTATTATTATTTTTTGAATTTTTATATTAAAAATTATATATATATTAATTAATATAAAAATAATATATATATATATATGATATATATTATAATTAATGAATATATAATATTTTATTATAGATAAATATATAGAAGATATATATATAATATATATAAAATAGAAAAATATATATAAGAGATATATATATAGAATAATATAGATATGATAGATATATATTATTTTGTATAAATATAGTATAGATATATTAGAATTTTAATATTATATAATTTAGAGATTAATATATTTATAATAGAGTAATTATATATATATGGGTAATAGAATATAATATATATATATTATTTATATAATAGTAAAAATATATTTAGAATAGTATATAGAGATTTAGAATGAAATAGATGAGTATATAAAAAATATATAATAATAGGGGATATATATAGATATTATATATAAATTTTAAGATTTTATATATAATATTATATAAAATAGTAGATATAAAGATATATATATAATATAAACTATATATAATATATATATAGATAGAATATATTAAGATATATATTATTATTATATATATATTATATATGTAATATTTATAAATATATATATTTAGATTATTATATATATATATATATAGATATAGTATTAATATATAGATATATATTAGTATATGATATAGATATATTAATATATATATATATATATGATGTTATATTTATTAGATATGATATTATATATGATGATAGTATGATATTATATATTATATTTATATATATATATATATTATTATAGATATATATGAATATATATATATTGATATAAGTAGTATATATATATATATAGATTATATATAAGATTATATATTATAGTATATATATATATATATATATATATATATATATATAGATTATATATATATATAGATATATATATATTATATATTATATAATATATATTATAATTATATAGATATATATATATTTATATAATATTAATATATATAAAATATATATTATATTATATATATTTATTATTATATATTATTATATATTATATATATATATATATATATATATATATATATATATATATATATATATATATATTATATATATATATATATATATATATATATATATTATAATATATATATATAATATATATATATATATATTATATATATATATATATTTTATATATATTTATATATAGATTATATATATATATTATAGATATATAATATTGCATATATATTATATATATTTAGATATTATATATAATATTATGTATATATATATATTATATATATATTATCATAGTATATATATAGTAATATATATGTATATATATATAGTATATATGATAATTATATGTATATATATATTTATATATAGTATATTATATAATGTATAATATAAATGATAATGTATATAGTTATTATATATATATGAAGTATAAAATTTTTAAAAAAATAGGATAGGAATAGAAGAAGTTTTAGATAAGGCTAAGTAAAGAAAAAAATTTTTATTAATAATAATTATAAATTTTCAAAAAGGGGTTTTTTTCCCCAAAAAAAAAAAAAAAAAAAAAGGCCCAAAGCAAACGGGGGGAAAAAAAGGGGAAAAATTTAAAAAAAAGCCAAAAAAACAAAACAGATTTTTTTTTTTAAATTTTATTTTTTTTCCGATTTTTTTTTTTTCATAAGTTTTTTTTTTAACTCTTTTTGGGTTTTTTTTTTTTATTTTTTTTTTATTGGGCCAAAATAAATTTTTTTCACAAAAAATTTTTTTTTTTAATTCAATTTCCCCTTGATTTTTTTCCCTTTAAAACAATATAGAACCCCAATCTCTACCAATACCACCCATTCCCCCCCCCCCTTTTCCAAAGAAAAAAATATACCTAGATATATATTTTTACCCAATATTTTTATATTTATTTTTAAAATTTTTATTAAAATTTTTATATTTTTATTTTTTATTTTTTTATTTTTTTCTATATATTTTTTATTTTATATTTTTTTATATTTTTTATATATTTTTTTTTAATTTTATTTTAAAGGAAAGGAAAAAAAAAAAAAGAAATTTTTTAAAACAAAAAAGAGAAGAATTTTTTTATTTTAACCCAATTATTTTAATTTAATTTTAAAAATAAAGATTGATTAACCCAAAATTTCCCCTTTTTATTTTTAATTTTTTTAAATTTTTTTTTTCATTTTTTTTTTTAAATTTCCCCTTTAATTTTTTTTTTTATTTCCCGATTTTTTTCTTTTTTTTTATTTGTAAATTTTTATTTTTTTATTTTTTTTTATATAATTTCATTTTTATACTTTTTTAAAATTATATTTCTTTATATTTAAAATTTTTTTTTTTTTTATTAAATTTTTTGAAAAATTTTTATATATTTAAAATTTTGTTTTTTAAAAAAATTTTATCTTTTTTATTTTTAAATTTTTTATTTTTTTTGCTTTTATTTTTTTATTTTTTTTGATTTTATTTATTTTTTTCCTTGTCCATTTTTTTTTTCCCCTTTTATTTTTTTTTTTTTTTGAAATTTTTTAATTGGGTTTTTTATATTTCTTTATTGTTATTTTTTTTATATATCTTTTTATTGTATCTATTATCTATCTCTATTTTATAATATATCTTATTTTTTTTCCTTTATTTTTTTTATATATTTATATTGGCCCCCCCCCCTTTTTAAATTTTTCCCGGGGGCCACTGACCCCAAAACAAACCATATAAAAGCCCCCCAAAAACAAAAAAGTTGGTGCAAATCATATTGGTAAAAAATGGGTTAAAAATATTTTAGAATTTTCTTAAAATAATTCATTGTCCAAAACCTTGAAGTTGAGAGGAAAAAGTTTTAGTAAAACCTTTTAAAACCTAAACCCTTTGGGCATTTCCAAAAATTTTTTTTTTTTTTTTTTTTCCACAACCAAATTTTTGCACTTTCGGGGGGTCGGATTTTCTAAAAATTTTTTTCACTCCCACCAAAACCTAAGCAAAGCCTCTTTACCTAAAAATTTAACCAGGGACAGAGTGTGGGAAAAATAAAACCCACTAACCAACCAGGGCCCTTGTTTGCGTTTGCCTAAACCCAAGCAAAGTAAAGGGGAGATAAATGCAAAAAGAGGCATTTTCCCATTTTTTTTTAAAAAAACCATCATTTTTAAAAAACCCCACCAGAAAAACAAAAGGGAAAAGAACAATTTTAACCCCCAAAACCCCCAAAATTTAATGGTTTTAAAGTACCAAAAAATCTTTTTAAAATAATGCTAAGGGTCCCAATTTTCAAGTTTTTAAGGCATTTTTTAACTACGTGGCCCCTTGGGAATGTTCAAACTGCATTTAAAACCCCAAAGGGAGGTTTGCTTTTTTTTAAATGGGGATGGGCATTAAAAGTAAAATTTTACAACATTTTTTAAAAAAACACTTTTTTTGACGTTTTTACGGAAAAAAAAAAACCTCCTTTGTAAAAATATCAAAAAAAATAACCTAAAAGAAAACCTTAAACTAACTTAAATCTATCCCTCCAAATTTCCCCAACTTTAAACCCCTTTCCCTTAAAACCCCCCAAACTTACCTTGCCCCTTTAACCCCAAAGCCTTCCCCAAAAAATTTGGGCCCCCCCTTGCCGCCCCTTTAAAATAAAAAACCTAAGAAAAAATTTTTGTTTTCAACCCAACCTTTTTGCCCAACTTTCACACTCGTTTTTCATCACTTTAAATTAAAATCTAACACTTTAAATTTTGGTTTTTCCATTTTACAATATTTTTTTTTGTGTTATAAAAAGGAAATTGGGGTGCAAAAACCCTTTAAAAAAGCCCAAAAGCTTTTTTTGGGCAAAAGGGGGTGGAGAGAGGGGAAAACACACCTCTTTTAGAAACGGGGGGAAAGGGAAAAAAAAATTTAATCCCCAACCCCAGTTCCCTTTTTTCTTTAAAAATTAGCCCATAAAGGGGGGCAGTACTGCTTTACCAAAGGCTCATCAGACACCCGGTTTTAACACAATCACCAAATAAAACTGCGTTTTTGTAACCAAAATCCTCTTTTTTACCCAAAATTTTTCCCGAAATAACTGGGGGGCTGCGCCCCATTTCAGAACCCCCCCCCCCCCGCTAGTTTTAAATACGTAGCCTGGGCATTGGGTTTCTTATCCTTTTTTAAAAACCTCGCTGGGGGGCGCTGGGGGGGGGGGGGATTTTTTGCCCCTCCAAAACCCCCCTGTTTTTTATAAACTCAATTTTCCGTCGGGTTTTTAGGGGTTAGAAATGCTTTAAATTTTCCCCGTTTTTATAACTTGAAAGGAACCGGTTATAACCGTGGCCCTTTTTAATTTTTTTTAAACCCGCCTTAAAAAATGGGGCCCCCTCACCAAGTAAAAATCTTCGCCCCCCCCCTTATTACTTAAATTTCCCCGAAGCGGGGAAAAATTTTTAAGTCCTTTCCCCCCCTTATTTCGGGGGGTTTTTACTCCAGAAACCTTTTCCCGATCCTTGGGATCCCTAACAAAAGTAATTTTTAAAAGGGGGGGAGAGGGTGCCCCTTCACCCTCCCACCCCCCCCAAACGAAACCCCCCCAACCCCCCAAAAATATCTAAAGGTCAAAATTAATAATTTTACCCTTTTACTTTTAACCCCAACCTACCCAATTACCTAGCCAACCTTTACTATAAAAAAGCCCTTTAACCCTTCCCAAAAACCTCCTAAAGAGCCCCCAAAAAAATAAATTAAATTAAAACCCTTTCCTTTAAAAATTTTCCCCAACCCCAGCCCCGGTAAAATTCCCCAGTTTTCCCCCCAATTAATTCCCCCGCTAGGAGGTTATTGGGGAAAAATTTTGGGAAATTTATAGTGAGGTTTTGGTTTTGTAAAATTTTTTTGGGGGGTTTCCCGAAATTTTTTCCCATTAAGGGGGGGGGGAAAGGGGGGTTTTTGAAAGGGGGCATCCCTTTTTCCCCACTTTATTTACGTTTTTTGGGGGTATTTGAAAAGATTTTTTTAAGGGCCCCCGGGAAAAAAAAAAAAACTTTAAAAAGGGGGGGGAAAAAATTTCTTCCCAGAATTTTTTCCCGAGTTAAAAGGGAAAGTTTGAGGGCCCTTTTTAAGTCTTGTTCCCCATATATTTGAGCATTTTTTCTCTCTAATTGTTTACCACCCCCTTTTCCCAGGGACCCTTTTTAAGTCCTTTTTGGAGTAGAAAAGGGGGTCGATCCTCAGCCCCCCAGAGGCCTTTTAAAACATAAATTTGCGCCGCGGGCGCCCGGCCCCCTTTCCCCAATTTTAAATTTTTTTGAATATTGGCTTTTGAGACAACGCCGTCACAACGGGCGCGAGTGGGGCCCAAAACTTTTGGGTTAAAATTCAGCCCCCTTTAATAATCAACAAATTAAACCCCTTTAAACCGATCTTTGGGAACCCCCATTAAATCCTTCGGCCCGGGCCCTTCATGTCACATCCACTTAATATATTTTTTCCCTTTTTCCCCATCCCAAAGGAAACTGTGGGGTTTGGGCCCTTTTTCAATTTTAAACAATAATTGGCCCAAAAAACCAAACTCCCGCTTTTCGGGGGGGCCCACCTCGGCCCTTCACCCATTTTTTCCGAAAACCAGTCCCCCCCTGCCCCGGTGCCCAAAACGTAAACCCCGGCCCCAACCCACACAGGCCCCCCCAAAAAGCCCCTGGGTTTTCTGGGTAATTTTGCCACTGGAAAAGGAAAGTTTCACAGTATGTAGTTTTACATTTCCCCCAAAATAAAAACTATAGCCCCTAAAATTTTCTTTCCCCGTGACACATACAAGTCCCGTAGTGATTTCTAAAATTCAAAAATATAGCGCCTGGGGAAAATTAGTTGCAGTGGCGACCCAAAAGTGTTGTTGACGATACAAATTAATTTTCCCAAATGTTTTTAGCAAATTGGAAAATTGTAATTTTTTTTTTTAAAAAACTTTTTCTTATGGTCGGGCCCTTAAAAGGTGTTTTTTCCCCCTTTTTATAGCAGCACGAGAAGCTCCCCCGGCCCTCTTCCCCGCTTTTTTATAGTGCCGATGCGCCCAATTCTCCCCCCAAACTGGGACAAGGGGGGTTCCCCGCTCGCGGGTTGGGCCGGGCCACCCGCCCCTTCCATCCCGGTTTTTAGCCCCCCGCGAAAACCCGTTTTTGCCCGGGGCTGAGCCCGTCCCCGACCGGCCCAAAACGGTTTGCGAAAATGCGCTTTGGAACAGGGGCCCTCTTTGTAAAAGGGGGGAGGGGCAAAATTGGGGGAATCCGGGTTTTTAAAGGGGGGCTGGGTGGAAACAAGTTAGCCTCTACAGCTTGGGGGGTTCCCCAAAGAGGGGTCATAATTATTTTTTTAAAAACAGCTTTTTTTTAGGGCCCTTTGAGGCCTAGAGGGAAAAATTGCAACCCAATTTTTATATTAAAGGGAAAAGATTTTTTTCTCTTTTTGGGGGCCCAAAAACAAGGGGACAAAAAACGTTTTGGGTCGGCCAATTTGGGCTCCCCATACTGGTACAAAGGTAAAATGGGGAAACCCCAAAAAGGAAATCGGGCCCTGCCCCCCCCATACCCCTTTTAACAAAGCCAGGGGCTCGAAGGGGAAGGGGGCCCGGGCGAACCACACATACACCCTACACACAAAAAGGATACTTGGTAGCATGTATATAGCATGGGCCGGAAAGGGGCATAATGACAAAGGACTTGTATGTATGGGACCGGGATGACCACAAGAGGTCTACGAGGAAAATTTTGAAAAACCCGTCTTTTAAAAGGAAAAAATTAAGAAAACTGTTTTTTTTAATCGGTTTTTTTGCTAGTGGAATAGCCCCGGGCCCCGTGAAATTTTAGATTTCCCAAAAAAAAACATGTTTTTTTTTTTAAAGCTATTGAGCAAATTTAGACAAGACGGAACCCCCCGAGTGTAACTCATTTCCCCCTATATTTCAACCCAGGTAATATAAAACCCAAATTTAAAAACCAACCCCCCTCCACTTTCACTTGGTTTTAATTTTTTTTTAATTTTTGGCCCTAAAAATTTACTCTTGGTTTAATTTTGGGCCCCCTTACAATTTAAAAGTAAAAATTTCAATATTTTTTGGGGGGGGGCCTCCGCCCAACCCCTGAAAATTGGCTTTACCGGGGGAAATCTTTTGGGGGTTTCCCCGGGCGAAACCCCGGTTAAAAAACCACTGGCCAAAATTGAGGTTTATTTAGGGGGGGAAACCCCCCCATGGGAAGGGCATTTTTGCCCACACTATTGGGGGCCCTTTCGCCCCACACGTCCCTTTTCCCCCCCAAATATGGAGTCCCTTTTGCCCAAATTTTCTGGTGGTTTTCATTCCCCTTTCTGCCTGCGGAAAAATAAAAAGTTACATGACCCCTGTGGGCATGGGTTTGTGGGGGGCAAAAATTTAAAACTTACATTTTGGGCAATGTCCCTTTTCGGCCCAATTTTAATCGGGACATGTGGGGGAATTGACTCTTACTGTTGGGGGGAATGCTTGTGGGGGAATTACGTGTGGGGAAATGAAACGGGAACCCGGGGGGGTTGTATTTTTTGGGGGTTTATTTTTGGAATTTAGGTGGGGGGAAAGGGGAAATTAAAAGGGGGAAATCTCCCACCCTTTTTAATTTTCGGTTTTTTGAGGGGATTTTTAAGGATTTTTGAAGGGCTTGGGTATATCTTAATAGGTCCCCCGATATTGATAATTTTAATTTTTTTCTTTTTACATGTGGGCAAAATTTTTTGTCCGGGGAATTTTACCCCCGTAAAATGTGGGCGAATTTACCCCTTTTAAAGTGGGCCCAAATTTCTTGTGGGGGAATTGGGCGTGTGGGTAAAAAATCGGGAACCGGTTTGGTTTATTTTATTTTTGGGGGCAAATTTAAGGGACTTTTTGGGGGGGTGGGGGGTTTAAAGGGGGAAATCCCCCCACTTTATAATTACTTTTTTAGAGGTTTTTTTGAAGGGATTTTTTGAAAATCTTGATGTAAAACTTGAAAGGTCCCTTTTAAAATTGATAAAAAAATTTTTTTTTTGGGATAAACATTTTTAAAACCAAACCCCCCCCCCCTAACCTAACCTAAACCCTTTTTATTTTAACCCAACTTAGACAAAAAAACCAAACCCCCACCTCTAACCCCAAACCCCAACCTAACCCCGATTTTAACCTAACTTAAAAGTTTTTTTTGGCTGAAATTAAAGGTTTAAAATTTTTTTGGGAATTTTAAAATGTAACGCCATTTTTTATTCAATTGTAAACCTTTGGGAAAAGGGGTTTTAAAAAAATCAAAATTTAAGAAATCTAAAACGATTTATTTAGGTTTAAAATCCTAGGACCCCTTTTTAAAAACCCAAATACCAAACTAATACCCACCCTTTTGGGTTGGGTATTTAAAATGGGCCTTTTTAAATTTTCCCCAAAACTTTGACAATACCGGAACTGTCGCCGATAGGAATTCCCCGTCAACGTTTCCTAAATTTTTTTTTTGGCGGGGAGTGTTTTCCCTTTTTAAACCGGGTTTTTTTTGAATGCAGGGATTAAATACCAAACAATACCTTTAAAAGTTAGGTTTGGGGTTTGGGTTTGGCCAATTTTTACTATATGTCCTAGGTTTTTTGTTTAGGGTTGAGCCGGGGGTTTATTTTCCCCCCCCTCAGCACCAAATAATACCGACTTTTTATATTTCCGGGAAATGGTTGGTTAAAAGAAAGCCCCCGCATTCTAGTTTTTTTTAGTTGCCTTTTTAAACCCCCCCCAAATTTTTCCCGTTTGGGCGTGAACTTTTTCCCAAATAACTCTCACTACCCCAGCTTTTTCCTTATGAACCATTTTTATTTAATACTTTTTGCCTTTTCTCACATACCATCCTCCCTTAGAGTTTGGGGTAGAGGGTACCTACTCTTCTCAAAACATCCTTGCCCCCCCAATCCACAAAGGGGGTATATTTAAGAAATTTTCCCCCACCCTTGCATCGCGAATTGGTTTTTACAAGAAACAAAAACGAAAGCAAAGCGTCGGCTTTAAAGGGGGGGAGGTTTTTTAGTCAGCTGATTGGGGGACAACCGCACATCCCCCCCTTTTTCCCCTCTCCACTTTTTCCCTTTTTTTCTTCCCCGACCATTACAGGAGGGGTTTTTTCAAAACCCCCAGAGTGACATCCATACACTGTGAATTCACACGTTTCCCTCATTAAGGTAAATCGGGCCAGGAGGCCCCTTTATGGGGTTTTAACTTGTTTAGGAACCGGGGGGGGCGGCGGAAAAAGGAGGTCGGCCCCTTGTGTTTTAGCAGTGGCGGCCGGGGGGGGGTTTTTAAATTTTACCCCGCAAGCATCAAACCCCGGGCCCAATTTTTTTTGCACCAAAGCCCCAACCCAAATGGCAACACTAACTTAACTTTTTTATTTTAATGTCAGAAAATGATTTTTTTCACTGTTAAAAAAGTATTAAAATATGGGAAAAAACGTCAAAAAAACTGATGCCGCTTTGGGGCCCCTTTTTGTTGGTACCCTGGGCAAAAATCCACCCGTCGGGGGGTTCTTGTTAAAAATTCCAAAAGTTTGGGGGTTTTCACGG
Organism: Chionoecetes opilio; assembly: GCA_016584305.1. Taxonomy (NCBI): domain Eukaryota; kingdom Metazoa; phylum Arthropoda; class Malacostraca; order Decapoda; family Majidae; genus Chionoecetes; species Chionoecetes opilio. The sequence continues at coordinate 48,496 of JACEEZ010024008.1, forward strand.
TGGGGAAAAATTTCCACCCGGGCCCGGGGTTTGACGAGCATTCTTGAATATAGCCCCTAATCGTTTTTTTCCCTTCCCCACACCCTTCCCAGGGGAAAATATTTCAAATTTTTTAAACCAAAACTCCCTTTTGACCCAAAACTCCCCCTTTTGACCCTAAATGGGGGGGGTAAAAGCCCCCCCCACCCCTGTTTGTTTACTAAAGTAAAAGGGCCCTTGGGTTACGTAAAACCTAACCTCCTTGGGGGGGGGGGTTTTGCCCCCCCAGATCCCCTGTGTTTTTTTTTTTATCCCCCGACAGCTTGTGTGTGGGGGTTTAAAAACTCTTCCCCAAAAAAGAACCCAAACGGTTTAAAATTTTTGGTTTTTTAAAACCACCGGGTTAGTTTTTGGGTTTTTTGGATTGGTCCCAAAAATGCTTAAAAAAAAAAAAAAAAAAAAAAAAAAATACCCATTTATTTCACTGTTCCACCCCCCTTTTCATCATTCCCCGCCTAGTACACCGGGTTTCTCGAATTTTCCCCTTTTTCTTTGCCCCCCGAGCAAATTTATTAGAGAGGATGCAGTCATTTTGTACACCCAAATTTTTTTTTTCGTCACCAGTAATTTCCCATCATTCGTAAAACCTACAAGGGTTTTTTTTTTTAGTTCCCATATGAAACTATAGTCGTTTCTTGCACTCAAAGGTTCCCGAGTTTTTAAATTTTAAAGCCCAGAGCTCGAAACGACCCCCCAGGTATATATGTTTCGAAAAACTCAAAATCCCTTGGTTTCCCAAACCCTAACAAAAATGGGTTTGAAACAAAATTGTTTTACAAAATCCCCCGTTTGCTAGTTTCCCTCCGTATCCTTCCCCTTTTACTCCTTCTCCCCCCCATCTCTCCTTGTCTCCTATTCTCCTCCTTCCCTTTCCCCCATCTTCCCCCCCCATATCATCCTTTTTCCCATACACTTCTTTTGCACAAGACTCATTTTTTTTTTTTTTTGCCCCTTCACTCTTCCAGTCCCCTATTGGGATTCGGCCATACCCTTCATTGGGCCCCCTTTTTTTTTAAATTTACATTCCCCTTACAGCGGCCTGACCAACCCCCCAAACCCCAACCTTTAAAAAAAACAACTAAAAATCACTTTTATAAATTTGGGTTTTTTTTATTTGAAAAAAAAATTTTATCTGCGACCCTACGAACGTGTGGCCGAGTGGTTCCCTTTAGCCCTTGCAAATACGGTTTTGGGAAAAAGAACAAATTGGCGGGTGGGTTTTTCGAAAAAATCGTTTGAATACCCCTATAAACGCCTTTTCGAAAAGTTCCCAAAATCCCAAACTAGGCAAAGATGATCTTAAGCCCGTTTTCCCAACGGGGCAAAAATTTTCCCCCCCCCTTTGGGCTGCCAGGGTTTTATTCAAAATTAAAGGTTTTTTACAATGTTTTCAAAAAAACCCCAGCGGCATCTTCCTTGGGAAAAATAGCTTTTTGGGGGAAAAATTTCCGACGGGGTTGTAAAAAGTTAACCCCCCGGATTTCCCGGATATTTCCCCCAAGTAGGGGTGGAAGGGAGGGAAATTTTTTCAAATTTGGGAATTAAAAGGGTTTTCGGAATGTGGGAAATTTTGGGCTCAACTTCTACCTGATTTTTCTGTTTCCCGGGGGCGGGACGGGGTCCCCCACCGGAAAAGAACTTTTCCCCCGGGGTTTTTTGGGGGATTTGCAAATTCCAAGCCCCCCCCCCCCCCCCCTTTTTTTTTTTTTTTTCTCCCCCTTTTTTCCCCCACCGTTTTTGGGGGCCCCAAAATTTTCCCGTTTGGGGCCCCCTTTTCCCGTGGTGCCCCCGGGGTACTTTTTAAAAACCCTCTATAAACCGTTTTCCCAAAATCACTAATAAAAGTATTTCATTTACGAACTTAAAAGCCCCTATAGTTCAACAATTACGTATTTACAATGTATTCCAAAAAGCCCAGCAAAAACTTATCTTCCTCTGAAAAATTTCAGCTTGACTTGTAAATCTACGTATCTGATTGTGAAAAAAAGTGGTAGACTTCTGATTCCCTGATGAAATATTCAAAAGTCATTGAATGGAAGGTAGAAAACCTTTATAGGTTCACAGAATTAAACGGGGCCATTTACGTGTAGAGTGACACAGCTAATATTAGCAGCTCACTTTCTATCTCTGCATTCAATCTCGTGCCCGTGGGGCACGGCACGGGGTCGGGCCGCGATTCCGTGATTATCCGCCGGAGTCATGCTGGTGAATAGAGTTGAGTGAGTGTGTGACAATATACCAGAGCTGGGCACTTCCGTACCTCTGTCCGTACCTCCGTACCTCCGTACCTACGGACTTCCAACTAGGTCCGGAAAGTCCGGGAAGGAAATTTTTCAAAGGTACGGAAGTAACGGTACGGACCTGCGGAAATTTTGGGTCCGTACTTCCGTACCTGATATTTTCTATGATGAAAAAAAAAAAAAACGAAGACGAAAAAACAGTCCACAGAATACTTTCACGCGTTTTGGCGGGCAATTTGCCACTAGCTGCCCAGCTGATCATTTCCTAAGGCGAGATCCGGGGCATCTGTGGTGCCTGGTAAACACCAAACGTGCGGCATCAAGCTCAAGATCAACAACGTTTTTATTTTTACAGTCACATCCCCGGAACGCGTTTCAAAGTTTCACTGCTATTGCTTACTGTTTTAGTGTTTACAACTAAACATGGAAAAATACGTAAAAAGAAGTGATAGCGACAGGAGCAGGAGTGTGTCTGGGGATAGTAGCTGTAGTAGTGTGAGCTACAAACCAGAAACGCCTGCACCATTTTGCGTCCCGAACCCATACACCACAGGGGACGTCAGATATTTCTTTGTCTGCGTGGAGCTGGACTCCCCCCAGCTGTGTTCCCCAGGACATAGAGGAGAGTGGGACTGAGCAGGAGGATCAAGGAAGAGGCAGGAGGGCACCAACACAAAAGGCTATGCTGTGGCACCTTGGAAAGTAAGACAAACTAACTTTTTCTATTGCAGTATTTTACTAATTTAATATTTTTAAGTTACATCTTATGATCTTAATAAGTTATGTTCTTATCGCCTATCGCATCGTGTCAATTAAAACTTAAAAATTGCAGGTTCTTTGTCTTTGACTCCTATGTCAGGACAGAGAATGACACACTGGAGGGGAAGTCTGTGCACACTGGGAGGGCTAGGTGTCAGCAGAAAACCTGCCTGTCTAAGGGTAAGCTGGCCACTTACACCTACACCACCAGGAGCAAGGTGAACCTGAAGAAGCATTATGAAAAAGTAAATAAAATTAAATTATCTGAATAAGTGCATAAAGCCTAGTTTTCCTACAGTGCCTAGCATACAAAGTCGCGAAATACCATCAATTTTTAAATAATTAATTTTTTTTATATTTTCTTGTTTTCAGATGCACAGTGCCATGCTTCATTGCGTCCCGACGGCCTTTGATGGGGGGAGCAGAGGGGCTGCCCAAGGCCAGGGAGGACGAGCTCCCCGCCAAGAGGGGTGGCCCCCCAGCCCCTGCTTGGAGGAGTCCTTCAGCCGGAAGGACATAGGGACCCCAGAGGTGCGGGGGAAGACTTGCACCAGGTATAATAAAAGAAGAATTTATACCCAGCAGTAAAGTTTAAGCTTTTAAAATAACTTCTGATAATAAACAAGATTTAAATTCTTTAAAATCTATTTCAGGTGGTTCATTGACACATGATGCCCTTGAGCCTCATAATCACCCCACCACCAGGCTTTCTTCAGCCTCCTGGCGCCGGAGTTTTCCGCTCCGTCCCGGGGGACCCTGGGCAGGGAAATCGCCAGGTCTCCGCCACCGCCAAGTCGGACCTCTTCAGTATGCTGTATGACACCAGCTACGTCGCCACAACGGGCCCACAAGCTGGACGGCGCACAACAGGGCCTTCATTGGCATGACGTGCCACTGGATCGCCAGGATCTCCGCCGCCAACATGGCACATTGGCGTGCAAGGAATCAAGGTAATTAAAAAAAAGAAAAAATTAAAGTTAAAACTTTATACATAACAATGAAATATATTGTTTTGCTTTTAAAATAACTTGTAAGTAGTAACTAACTTGAGTTACCTTATATAGCTAAAAAAAAAAAAAAAAAAAAAATTCGCTAAACACCTATATATATGAAAAAATTTCCAGGAGAAGCAAACTAATTTTGGTCCTGGCGCAGGCCATCTTTGATGTCCACCATGAGTTCGGCTGGGGAACAAGGTGGTGGCCCACCACGGACACGGCGCCAAATATGTGCTGCCTTCAGTACTTGGTGTGGGGAATACCTGTGGAGAAAGGGGCAGACCCTGAGGTGGTGTTGGCCAGCCTGCCAACCTGCATGCCACTTGAGAGGTGCTCCTGCTGTGGTTA
>JACEEZ010024009.1:0-36242 GCA_016584305.1 Chionoecetes opilio
AAAACTTAAACCCTACCAAAAAACCTAACCTGTACAAACCAAAACCTTTACCTAACCTTCCCCTAAAAATAAAAAAAATAAAAAAAAACTAAAAAAAGAAAAAAAAAAAAAAAAATAAAAAAAAAAAATTTTGCGACAAAAAGGGATAGCAGTTCATTCAAAACCATAAATACACACCAAAAAACATAAGGCGCATCAGAAAATCTTTGGGGTTGGGGAAACTTAAATTATCCCTAGTTTTCTTCCAAAAACCCTTTTATCCTTATTTCTTGTTGGTGGCCCATAGTGTCGACCTTCTGCGCAGTTGGGGCCCCTTCTGCTTCAAAAGCGCAGCTGGAGCCGTGTCGGGGACCACAGCTGGAACCTTTGTCAACCACAGCTGTACAAGGAAAGATATATCTTACAAAAAAATGTCCAACACGGGTCTTGTTTTTCACTATTTAAAAACGACGATAAAATATCCTGCATTACTCCTTATTTTTAAAACCATATTACTTACTGCCCCCCTATGCAGTTCGCGTCTGCTAACCTAACTCCTATAGTTTCGGCACTTTGAAACATTCTATATATTTCCCGCGCTGCCATCTTGTTGTTTGTTTTTGGATTTTTGGGCCGTGAAGGCTGTGGTGCCACAGCCTCTAGTGCCCCGAAGGTGCAGGATGCAATAAATCACAGGTTAGACCCTTGCTTGGCCAAAAATTCTGTAGAAGGGGCCTGGTGGGGGCTTGAGGATTTTAAAGGCCCAAGCCAGGTCGGAGAGCCCCCAAAGAGGTCGGCTAAGTTTGGTCTCGGAGGAGGAGTGGATTGTGTTTGGAGGAGTCCGTGCGGTGGGAGTGGTGGCGAGGACTTCCCGGAGGAGGTGTTCAGGTTTTCCCGGGATGGGGGGCCCCGGGCAGTGAGGGTCACTGTCGCCCATTTGTTTGGTGGGCGTTGAGGCGGGTGGGCCAATCCGGAGTCTGGTGACTGCGGTGTCCGGGGCACGGCTGGGGATGGGTCCCCGTGGTGCCCTTGTCTTCGTTACGCCCAAAGTGAAGTGTATTTAAGGGGTCAGTCATTTCATTTCCCAGTGTCGGTTGCATGTAGCCCTAAGGTTAGTCATAAATCAGTCAGGTCGGGTCATGCTAGGGGGGGGGAGGGGTGTCCTCTGCGCCCCCCTGTCGGCCCGTTTTTCCCCACCCAATGTGGGGGAACCCCACTAAAGGGGGATCCCAGGGCCCAGAGGGGGATAATTGAAGAAAGGGTGGGGGATTGAAAACAAAGGGAGGGTAGTGTAGGGGGGTGACGTCGGAAAGTTGGGGGGCTGTGAGGGAGCCCGTAAAAATGGTTACAGCACAGGGGGGGCACGGTGGTGGCATATTTGATGCCTCCCTGATGGAAAAAAGTTCTGCCTCAGGAGGGCAGTGGGGGGGCAACCTCCGGGGGCAAGTGACCGGGCCGGGATAAACTGGCCCCCTAAAAAGGGGAGGGGCTGGCAAAAGGGGAGCCGTCGGTGAAAATGGGGGGAGTTTTGTAGGGGGTGGTAGGGGGAGTAAAAAGGTACCTGCCCGCACCGACAGGCAGCCTTGGACCTGGTTGGGTTTGTAAAGGGACAAGAAATTAGAAAAAGAGGGGAAAACCCAAAGGGGCCCAGGGGGGGTCTTCCCCAGAGTGCAAAAGGAGGGGGGAGTCACCCGGATAAAAAAAAGAAGGAGAGGCTCGCTCTAAAAAAGGTGTGTGGGCTTATACGGCAGGGGGCCATGAAGTGTTCCCTCCGTTCGGGGAGGGGATGGAGGGCATGGCGCTAGGGGGGGGGGGCAAGTTTGGTGTGGTGCGGGCAAGGAGGGTGGGGGTCCGTGTCAAAGGGGGGGGAGGGAGGATTCTGCCTGAGGGCTGTGACTGGGGGACCTGAAGGGCCCCCAAGCTATAAAAGAAGGGCATTATTCTGGATTACATTTAAATTTTTGGGAGGAGGAAGGGGGGCCGACCATAAAACCCCACCACCCGTATCTAAGCGGCTCGGATTTAATCTAAGAAATGAAGGAGGGTTTCCTGTCCGCACCCCACTTGACCCCCCGCAAGGGGCTTTATTAAGTTTAAACCTCTTGAGGCACGGGTCACCAGGTACTGTATGTGCGGCCCCCCGGTTAGGGGGGGGCCATCCAAAAATAAACCAAGGAATTTTGCTGGGTTTTGAAAAGGAAATTGGGACCCATTAATGTGGCCATTGGGGTTTGGGGAATACCCTTCGGGTGAAGCCCAGAAGGGGGAGACTTCTGGCACTCACCGTCAGGGCCCCAAAGGGGGGTCCTGATGGGCCGCATCAACCCCCGTTGAAATGGGCTTGAGCCCCCCGGGTTGGGAGCGCAAAGAGAGAGAGTCATCAATAGTGAGTGCATGTGGGCTGGGGAAACAGGGAAAATTGAACCCAAAATGTTGAAGAGGGCAGGGCTGAGGGAGAACCGTGGGCGCCTCGGGGGACGGGGAGGACCTGGATGGGTGTTCCCGCACCAGAGAGAAAGGACCTGGAAGCAAAGGGTTTAACCCCTTGGGGAGGGGAGCCTGCGTCCCAGGGGGCAAGTTTTTTCAATATGGATTATGGGGGGAGGTGTCAAAAGCTCTTGGAGGTCAAAAAAGGCTATTATGTGATTTTTGTGGGGAAATCCCTTCCCGTATGTGGTGCTCCAGCTGGAGCGGGCTCCGGGTGCCCGGGGAGGACGAAAACCCGAACATATTGATGGAAAGGGGTTTGTGTTCCAAACCACCCTGTCACCTACACCGTACTATTTGTTCTACTACTTTACTAAGATTAGAGAGAAGGCTTAATGGGCTATAAGAGGAAGCCTCAGACGGAGCCTTGCCAGGCCGCTGCCATCTTGCGTGTTTACAAACAAATGTTCCCGCGCGCTGTTGTTGTTCGTTGTTGGCAAAACCAACTCCTCGAGTCGCGGTTGCGTGGGAGAGCACACATTAAATTTTTCCTGTACGGCGTTACAAAAGATACAATTACCGTACAATATCGTACAGAATGCATAGTGGACGCAGCCCTGGAGTGAAAGGAGAATGAATCTGGCCATTGGACTTTGTTAGTGAACGGAAAGCTAGGGAACGGGTGAGAAGTATGTGGGTGGATGAGGAGAGGACAATCCGACGTAGCGAGTGACCATAACGTCATGGTAATGGAGTATGAGTGTTTGAAGGAAAAAAGGGTGAGCGCAAAAGAGGAGAGGAATGAACGTTTGGTTAGCTTAGAGATGCAGACTGGGATCTATGTTCAGGAGAAGTGGTGAGTAATTAGGACTGGAAGCTGGGAGAGAATGGTTTTGAGAACAGAGAGATGTGTGGAGTGAGATGAATGAGAGATTGTTAAGGAAGGTTAACCAAAGCTGCAGAAGAGAGGACTAGGCCTCAGAACAAGAAAGAGTGGGTGGAACAATGAGATCGGGAAGCAAGGCCAGGAAAGAAAGGAAACAGTCAAATAGGAAGTGTTGGTGGAGCTCTGAGAAAGAATAGGTCAAACAGTGAAGCTGAAAGAATAGAGTATGCAAGGGCAGGGAAGGTATTAAGGAGTAAGCAAAAGGAGGTGAAATATTTGGTGAGGAGAAGGCAAGGAGTGAAGAAAAGATGAGAAAAGTGATCAGAGAAATTAGGAAAAAGGTGAGAAGGAGGTTAGGGAATGGTATAAAGTTCTTGAGAGGAGAATGAGAGTAAGCTACAGGAAATGTAGAATAAATAGTGGTGAATGGCAAGTCATAAAAGAAAGAGCAAAAGGAAATGGCAAAGCTGTGAAGACTTCTGGAAAGATGTTGGAGGGGTGGAATGAAGCCTTGATAGTGACTTGGGAACATCACTTAGGGAGAAGAATAGAGGAAATGATGGATCGAAGGAGGACTTAAGGGAAATGGTATGAGATTGAAGAGTATGTTAGAAAACTGAAAAATGGAAAAGGCCCCTTGGAATGGACGGTATCCCGAATGAATTTTGTAGAGAGGGTGGTGAGGGAGTAAATTCGAGGGAATGCATGAGTTGTTTGGAAATATATGGAGAGAGGACAAAGGGTGCCTGGTGCATGGAATGACGGTAGAGTGTTCCTCATAACCTAAGGGAGGAAATAAGAGTAGGAAGGGGATTTAAGAATTACAGGCCAATATCGGTGGTGCACACGGTATGTAAGATTTTTCTGTGGTGTAGTGAAAACTAGGTTAAGTTGTGGAAAGAAAATAAGGTGATGGCGTGAAGAGCAGAATGGAGGTCAGAAAAGACAGGAGAGGTGAGGACAAATATGTTTGTAGTGAATGAAGTGATTGATTTGAGAACAAGGAAGGATGGAAGAAAGAAATATCAGCCTTTCTAGATATTGAGAAGGCGTATGACAGAGTGGATAGGAGAATGCTATGTAGTATGGAGGACGATTGGCATGAGTTGAGAAGGTTGTTAAATAATAAGCAGGTATGTATTGGAGAACACACAAGCCAAGTTCAGTATGGGTGACCTCGAGACTGGAGGGTGAATAGTAAGAGAGGAGTTAAGACAGGCTGTGTCCTTTCTCCTCTACTTTTTGTATTATATGTTGAGAAAAGGGCCAGTGAGAGTGAAGCGTAGGGGGCTTACAGGTTGGGTATGAAAGTTGGGAATGATGTGTTGAGTGTACTGCTGTATAACGATGATGCGGTGATCCTTAGTGAAAACCACAATGAACTAACAAGAGATGCTTAAATGCTGTCGATCTGTGATATGGGAAAGGGACTTCAACGTCAGGTCTTTCCCCCGTAAGGAGAAGAGTCAGGTGTGAGGAGGTGAATGGGGATGCTCTGATGATGACGTGATTTGGACGGTGGGTGGGAACGAAATAAAAGAACGAAAGGGTACAGTATCTTGACTATTTGGTTGGATGAGAAAGGATGTGAGAAAACTAAACATTGAGAGGATAGCTAGAGCCAACAGTGGGTTGGAAAAGGCTAGGCAGGGGCAAGATGTCGGGCCAAACAAGTATGAAGTGGGAGAGGACTATATGGAAGGGTGTGTGGCAGTCCTAGCATTAATGGTATGGCCTGGGAACAATGGTGTGGTTAGGAAGGAGTTGGACAGATTGGAAGTAACACAGAACAAAGCAGGCAGAATTGCATTAGGTACCAATAGGTAGGTGGCACCGTGGCAAGTGAAGCGATCAGAGGAGGACATGGGATGGAGCACGTCAGAGAGAGGATAGCAATGGCAGGACTGAGGTACAGAGCAGACTGCAGCGAATGGATGAAACACGTAGGCAAGTAAGGGCTTGGGAAGGGAATATGTATGGGAAGTGGATGAAAGACTCAGAAAAAGTGGAAAGGTGGACCAGCGTGTGAATGACTGGCGTGTGGAAATATCCACCAACCACCATGCTTAATTAATATAAGAATTGGTAGAGTGGTGGTTTTGTTCCCCCATCCCCTTGTGAGGGAGGTTGTCGCTCATCATAAAGGGTGCGTAGGATGTATGGTATGTATATATACATATATATATATATTATATATATATATATATAATATATATATATATATATATATATATATATATATAGTTATAATGGTAATGGGTATTAATTAAGTAATTAAAGTAAAATGATAAGTACTGGGATAATTATAAATGAACATTCCCAGTAGTATTAACCATTTGCACCCTATATTAATTAGCACCTTGGTTGAAGCGGCCGGTCATGCCGCCGCCATTAGATTTCTAGCACCTTGATTGGAGCGAGTGGTCGTCGTCATAAATATTGGCTCCTATCTGCGTGCTATACTGGAAGGTATTCGAATAGCAGGACTCGCCGCCACGGAGAGTTAGTACCATTCCAGCCGCCACGGGATTTAACTCTCTTTCCATCTTATCTGATTACATTGAGAGAATTGTACATAGGTTCATTTTTACATATAAGTTTTTTTTTAAAAAACACAAATTTTAGGACGTGTCTTAATCGACAAAGCGGAATATCCAGTGCAGCGTCTGATTAAGCCTGAAAGCTTCCTGAGTATCAGTGATTATCCTCGCCGCGCCGTAATGGGTTTGATTAAACCCGCTTAACGCCGTTACCACAAACGCTTGCCGCTTCCGCCTTCACCTGCGGCCCGATCACGCCCCCGACGACCACTTCGACATAACAAGAATTGCAGTATGATAAGCCTAAAACCCAATTAACCCGACCATCCTCGATAAGTATCATAGTTAGTTGACTAGTTGGGTGTATTGTGTCAGGATGATGATATAGACAATGGGTTTATAGGTAAGATCTCAAATAATATGTCTGTTTGTGACATAATTTTCCACACTGGGAATGTTTGTGACATGGAGCTGATGAGACATGGGAGAATGGCTGTGTGCAAAAGGAAATAAATAGGAGAGTGGAAGAGAAGGGAGGAGAATGGCTGAGGGGAATGAGTGAGAAAATCAACACTGAATGGTAACAGGAGAAAGGACCAGCCACGGTATGAAAGGTTCTGTTATGCAGTAGTGGTGATGGTGGAGGTGGTGACTGCATGGTGGTTGGTGGGGGGCGGTGGGGGTGTCGTGTGTATGAGCGGGAGTGAGGTTGGGCGACGCGTAGGTGAGATGCTGGGTGGACGTCCTGTGCGCGGAGTGGTAGGTGTCGGGTGGGATGCGGGGGGGGGGACTCAGAATGACGTACAATGGGTGCCTGCTTCTTGGCACAAAGGAGTGAGGATTCAGATGATCTTGAGGAAAGACGCGCGCGCTCCCTGGGGGAGGCACACGGGATTCTGGGAGAAGGAATGCCCCCTGGGTGGCTGTGGTGGTTGGTGTTGGGAACTGGGATGTGGTGGTGTGGGGAATGTGGTTGTGGTGGGGGGGAATGTGGTAGCGTCTCGATCCTTGCGACGCCGCAATAGGTCGGAGGAGTTGAACGTGTTTGTACTTTGTAAATTAGTGGCTTTGTGGCTTTATTCAGTAAACGCAACGAAATGAGTCAAGTGTTTCCTCGCACCGTTGTGTTGATTGACCACGTGAACTCGTTCACACAACTCGCCCACTAACACACCGAAAACTCGTCGCTGTTAAAGAAGTCAAGCAAGCGGGTAGGCTGTACCCCTGCACAGCCCTCACAGGACACCTGCAGTGTGTGGTGGGGTCCAGGGCGTAACAGATGGTGTCAGTAGTGGGATTGTATGTGTTAGAGTGAGAGCCGGCTGGTTTGTTTTAAAACACGCGGTCAAGATGGCGTCGAGCGCGCGAGGGGAGGCAGGCTGACTCAGCTGAATGGACAAAGAAGCTCAGACAGCTCGAAGCTCAGACAGAAGGCGCGGAGCAAGGCTTGCTGTGAGCAGATGTCAAGCTTGTTGATGAACTACTCAGGGCGTTGATGAGGAAATGAGGAAAACAAAAGGAAAAACTTGAGAGAGCATGCGAGCCAAAACAATGAAAATGGAACGAGCCTGAGAGAGGCGGTGTGTTGGGGCTTGTAGAGGCTAGGGAAAGATGCGCGGCGGTTAAAACCAAAGCGATGTGTGCCGCCCTAAGCAGGACTTTAAATACGGAGGTGCGGGAGGAAGTAAAGGCGTGCCGAGAGGAAATCGCTGTTTGAGCGGGGAGGCATGAGGAAGATACTGGCCTTTGGTGTCGTCCGCCGACATGGAGGCTTCATGCCTTTGAGCTGGACTACTGACGCAGACTGGGCGTGCGATCGACCTGACCAGGAATATGGAAGAGCCGACGGCATGGTGGAGTCACGGAGCACCCGGGGCTGGCAGGAGGTGTAGAGGGTGGGTTTCTGGGAGCACGCGGGCCTGGAGGGCAGGCGCGCCACCCGTCCCGAACACCTCTCCTCCTCGTTCCCCCACCCCGCCTTCGTCGCCCACCCGGCCGCGCTGCGGTGATGCGGCCACTCGGGGGCGGCGTGACCGTCGGAGTTTGGTGGAAAGGGTTTGTGTGTCGGGGAGAGCCTGTCGGGCCCGATTCGCGGCGCTGGCAAGCGGCGTACAAAAGGCAAGAAGGACCTTGCTGGGGGCTGCCTCCCAGCGGTCGTGCGGATCAAGCCGCCCAACTGTGGAAGGCAAGAGGCCCCGCTCATTTCGCCTTTGGTATGGAACCACGGGAGGAAGAGACGCCGGCGTGGTGAGCGTGGGAAGCCGGCAGAAAAGAAGTGGAGGCCCGGGACGAGCCAGGATGGAAGTGGACGTCCCATACCTGCCTCTGCCGCGCATTCAGGAGGAGGCGAGCAGTTGAGCCCACACTAGCAGGTGTGTTGGCCTTCGCCGAAGCAGTTGCAGGTGGCAGTAACTGTTTTTACGACGTGGAGGTGCCACCGTAGCCCTCTACCAGGCAGAGCCAGCCAAAAGCGTGTTGCTTGTTAAGTCCTGCTTGGCACCGTCACCGGGCGCCTTGCAGTGGAGGGCATGGTCTGTTGGGAGGTCGTGGACGCCGTGTGTTTACACCGCGGAGAACGGAGCGGTGGGAACAGGGGAGAGCTGCGGGGCCCAGTGAGTGTGGACCCTAACTGTGGTTACCTCTGAGGCGAGACAAGGTAGAGGAAGTCCTGTGGTTGTGGCGCTGTGTGGTTGAGGTAGCAGCCTGTGTTCCTGCTAGGGGTGTCTCGCGGGGGAAGAGGAGGGGGCCTGTTGCTTGGGGTTGGGGGGGGACCTTCCAACACTGAAAGTAGGCGGATTGGGGATGGTGATGGAGGGTCTTGCTGTAAAGCTGTGGGGTGGTAATGGTGTGTGGTTAGAGTGATCCCAACTAACCATCCACCGGCGGGGCCTACGTAGGCTGTTAGAGTGGCCGAACGGGGGCCGCGGCTGGGAAAATTTACCCCACCGTCAGCCCTCACAGCGCCCTTGTGTATTTTCAGACGGGGAAAATTTACTATGTTGAAAATTAATGTACAGAATTTTTGAAGAATTTGAATATTTTATGTCGTAACATTTTGAAAACAACAGTTATATGAGTATCAGTGAAAGTGTATACATCAGTAGTGACAGGCAGAGCAACTGACCGTCAATCCTCGGAGGCCCGTGGTACGTATTGTAGGTGGGAAATATTAATTTCATATTATATACATTAACACAGAAAGATAGCGCTACATAGTATCTCAATATCGGTTCCTATCACTATTAATATAGACCTGTTCAAGCTATTAAAAATTGTTATAGAAGTTGTTTATAATAGTTTATAGAAATTCTCATATTCCAGTTATTTCATATTGCAAGCTGATCAGCAACACACAGCAGATACAAGAAATAAAGATGAAGATATTACGTATACATTAGGAAGGAGCGTACATGGAAATACGTTAAGCACAGTTAGTCTATGTGTGTAGTTAGTATTATCATATAAAAAATAACATTGATTAACGACCAAAGATTACGGATAACACGAGGTCATTATTTTCCCTTATTTCAATAATTCCAACATATTATCAACACATATCAATACGCAATGGTACACCTATAAAGGAATAGATAGTTGATTGTACGTAACATGGATAGATAATTCATGATTTAGAATATAATATATTTGAAATTATTTCCCAGCTAATCCAATGCAGTAAAACTGCCAGACGTACGATAGCCATTACAAAAGGGCGGTAAAAAATTCACAAAAGGCTTAAAAGCGTCACCTTAACCAGTCGGATAACACAATGAGAAACTTGTTATAACATGTTTTCGCTCCTTATTATAACAAACGGGGGAATAGACTGAATACTATAAAATAATTGCAGACGACACGTTTTTGTTAGGATTCCTCGCCCGCGCGGCAGAGTGAGGACTGAGGAAGGTGTCCGACTCATTGAGGGAAAATGAAATCAGTTAGTGATAAACGCAAGTGGGTGGATGTGTTTGTTGTTCGCCCGCATCCTATATCCTTCACATGGTGTTTCAGTGTTCAAGTACACCACCATGTAAACCCAATAACGAAAATGTTTTAGTTATTATGAAAAATAAACAATGTCGTGCAATTATGATCTCCTTTTAATCGTATTACTGGATAACGAATAGAATATTTCGGTTGAATGTTCTTAAGATATTACATATATAGTAATGTTTTTAAGTGTTGAACAGACACATTAGTCTATTAATCGGCTAATGGGCTGGCAAACACCCCTTAAAACATAAACTATATCTGCAATATACTTATGGAAAGTATAACCATAAATATTCCTCAATCAGTTAATTTAACAGCGGCAAATGGTCATATGCTCTACGACGGGGCCGCTGGGAGCGGCCCGCCGGTGAGCCTCTAAGCAAATTCCCAGCGGCTCTACGTCGTACACTTCCGTTGAGGCGCCGGTAAGACATACGGAGGGCCTCCGTAGGCCCCTATGTCTTGTGTTGCTGGGATGTGGTGAAGGGAGGTGGTGGTGGAAGTAACTGGTGGTGGTGGTGGTTAAGGGGTGTAATGGGGTGATGGTGGTTGTAAGGGGGTGTGTATGTGGAGGTGACCGCGGGTTCCGGAATATAAAACACATTATAAACCATCAATTATAATACATCACCATTATACATAAACATTAAGATAACTACATTAATAAGAACTATAATTAATAAAATAAATAAGTATCTGGTACAGTCACTCCACAAATTCGTGACACTGAGGCGAGGCAAAGCCATCAATTTCTCAAATTCTTTTTTCGTGTCTACAAAATAGTCGTCAGTGTTCCTCTTGGAGACCGCTCCCACCCCCCCTAAGTAGCCACACCTGTTCAAACCTTCCGACCTTAAGCTCCCATGATAAGTATTATAGTTTTAAAATCCGCACCAAACAACTAATGACACATTTAACAGCCCCTCCTCCCTCCCTCTTTCCCTCCCTTCCCCTTCCATTGAGTCCTTCAACTGGGTCATTCCTCCATCAGACAGGATGAAAGTAACTTTAAAAATATTTACATTCTTTGTTTTGGAAAAAATACTGGCTATAGCAAAATATATTCGTAAACGAGAGCAAGGTGTTGTGTTGTGTGTGTGTGTGTGTGTGTGTGTGTGTGTGGGTCGTGTGTGGTGTGTGTGTGTGTGGTGTGTGTGGGGTGGGTGTTGTGTGTAGATGTGTGAATGATTGTAGCCAATAATTGTTGGAAATTTATAATTTTAAAGTATTTGTAAATTTTACGTTTGTATGTATATTTCCTCATTGGTGATGGTGTCAGAGAGACGACGGACGCGAGACAGAGGGGGGAGGATGGAGAAGAGATTTTGGAACGGTGTGTGTGAGGAGAGAAGGAGGAGAGAGAGAGAGACAGAGAGAGAGAGAGAGAGAGAGATATGCCCCCCGTTTTTGGTCAATAATAACACCATCCAGGGAAGGAGGAGGAATGCCATGGTCCAGAATTTGATGGGAATATTTACCATTCTTGTTTTTGGAAAAAAATAATGGCTATAACAAAATATATTCGAACACTGAGAGAAAGGTGTGACCTACCCGGTCTGTGTATTCCATGTGTGGTGCTGTGTGTGTGTGTGTGTGTGTGTCGGGTGTGCAAATGGGTAGCCAATAATATTGTTTGTAAATATCTTTAATTAAAGTATTTTTAATTTACATTATGTATATTTCCTTATGCGTGATAAGTGTCAGAGAGAGAGAGTAGACGAGCGAGATGAGAGAGAGAGAGAGAGAGAGAGAAGAGAGTGAGGAGAGAGAACGGAGAGAGAGAGAGAGAGAGGAGACGGAGAGGAGAGAGAGAGATGGCGAGAGAAGGGAGAGATGGCCCCCGTGGAAATAACACCATCCCAGGGGAAGGAGGAGGAAGCTGGTCAATACTTTAATTGGGAAGGAAGGGAAGGTGGGGGAAGTCAAGAGAATATGACGATAATTATTGGAAAATACGGAAACGGAAGGGGACGGAGATGATCCGAGGCCCGCGGTATACAAATAGTGGAGTGACTGTACAAATGTTACGTTTTTTTTGTAATGGCTTGATGGGAAAGCGCCGCTGTTGTTGACGGCAGACCGACCAATAAAACTATACAGGGGGAAAAGTTAGTTCAGGAAAGTAGAAAATGGTAGGGCTAATGCCAACCACAGAGAAGCTTCACCGAGAGGTGTTACTCAGGGATATAACTGGCGCTCCATTTTGATTTCATGGACGCACGAATCCTAGCGGTTGGTGCAAGCATGACAAGTTCGCCCGTGCAGATAGAGGGGGAATCGCTCCTTCCTTTTGGTGATGATGGGGTGATAATGGAACGGGGAAGAGAGGGAAGAAGGAGATATGAGAGAAGGAAAGAGGAATAAGGAGTAGAAGAAATGGGAGGGAGAAGAGAGTCAGGACAGAAGGAGGAACTGGCGAGGAAAGAAATAAGGAATCAAAAAACGAGGGAGGGAATTCCTCCACTCACCCATTAGCATCACCACACCACCCATTCACTCAACCCATTACTCTCATCCCCCACCATTCACTCACCCATACCCTCCACCCCCCCCCCCGCACACAGTCGTCACCCATTTTCCATGTCTGGCACATCACCTTTTTAGCATTTAAAATCCAATCAATCACCCATTTCCCATCACCCCCAACCCATTCATCACCCATTACCCATCACCCCCCACCCATTCACTCACCCATACCCATCACCCCTACCCAATTCACTCACCCATTACCCATCACCCACACCCTTTCACTCACCAGTACCCATCACCACCCCCACCTATTCCCTCACCATCACAGAGCCTGGGCACATCAATACATTGAATGTATTTAAAATACTAAATATTAAGTAAAGGGGAGAAATGTATTTAATACTAAATACTAAATACATTTCACGAATGTATTTAAATATAAATAATAAATACATCAATTGTATTAAGATTACATTTGGAGAATACATTTTTTAATACACACAAATTTTTAACATGTCCGAAATAAATGGGGAATTTCTTAGATTTTGCGTTTCCTTAGGAAATTCCCTTCTCAGGCGCTAAATTTCTTGAAAATATGACATTTCCTTGGGCAGTGACAACCTGGTTCACTGTAAACATCGGGGTTGAGCAGATATTGGCGGGTTTATGGGCCGCAATGTAACTGCATAAAAAAGTATTTACATTTTTATATTAAATGTATTAAATACAATGTATTTAAATACTCATAGAAGTATAAAAATACTGTATTTAAATAAATGACAACCAATGGTATTTATAAATACATTTCTAAATACACAAATGTAATTTTAATAGTATTTGAATACAATTCGTATTTTAAATACTGCCCAGCTCTGACCATCACCCATCCACCCCAACCCATTACCCCACCCATCACTCCACCCATCACCCCACACCCCATTAACCCATCACCCCCACCCATCACTCACCCATTAACCCATCACACCTACCCATTTCACTCACCCATTACCATCACCCAAACCATTCACTCACCCATTACCCATCACCCTCAACCCATTCACTCACGACATTACCATATCCCTCACCTATTCCCTCACCCATTACGCATCACCCCCCACCCATTCCCCCACTACCCCCATCACCCCACACCATTCACTCACCCATCACTACACCATTACATCACCCCACCCATCACTCAGCCATTACCATTCACGAGCACCACCCATTTGATTCAGCCAAAAACAAAATGTGTGGGGGGGGGGGGGGAGAGAGGAGTATATTGAGGATTGGAGACAATATATTGGAATGACGGGGCTTCGGAGAAATACAAAAGGAACAAAAGGTGTAATAACAAAAAAATACATCCATCAATACCACTTCAGTTCATATTTTAAGCTTAATACTACGATATATACGTCTTAGTGTATGAAAAGGCACAACACCGTGCACAGTAATGATATAAGATTGTGACACTTTGACGAAATTTTAACCATCCGCATAGCGGCGCCACCTGTTCAAAAACCAAAATGGAGCGGGCCGCAGAGTGGACACCTTCTGTGAAGCTCTCTGACCTAATTCTATTTTTAACAAACTATGTATCCTATTTCCCTATTTTTCAGGCCTGTGCACCCTATTTAACTGTCTTTTCACCCCTGGCTAACCTGATAGAAGTTTTTAAGTGAATAAACGGATACAATAAAGGAGGAGTAGGAAGAGTTCTTACGGCTAGTAACCAGGGTAGAAGAAGTACGGACTTCAAGCTGGAAAAGCGTAGATTTAAAAAGGAAAGGAAATAGGGAGAAAATTGTTCACAAATAGGGGGTGAATGATGGAATGGACTCAGTAGACAGTATTATAGTTAGTGCGGACATCATTGCGGGAGCTTTAAAAGGAGGCTGGACAGTGTTATGATGAGAATGAAAGGTGGATGTAGGTATAGTGTTAAGTAAAACAGGTAGGAACTACCACGTGTAGGTTTATCACCGGCTTCTTGTAGCTTCCTTATGTTCTTATGTTCTTCCCGACACCTCAGCCAATCCCTGCATTCGTAAGGGGGGGAGTGAAGGGGCTACTTTTTCGCCAACTTAAACGTGCGGGCAGGCTACACCTATACATTTTTATTTTATTAGTTATTATCTCCTATAGGGCAAAATCTCGCTATACGATCCCACTGATTAATGAGTATCACTCTTACGATGTGTTTCTTTTAATTAATAGCCCATTTATATTATATCTTGAATTAAGCCCTCGTAAGCTTCCTTAATTATGTTCTTATGTATTATGTTCTTTATTGTACTAGCCGCAAAGCCGCCCTCCGGGCGACTTTTTGGCTAGCTCCTGGGAGGGCTATTGTGGGCCTTCGGCCTTCGCCACCACCTGTGTTTGGTGGGGCCTTCGGCCCACAGGAAACTCTCAGATAGCTCTTCTACTTCTGAAATCATGGAGTAGAAATGTAGTATTAACTCCAACCCATTCACATCACCCCCAACCCATTCACTCACCCATTACCATCACCCCCCACCATTCACCAACATTACCACACCACACAACCCATTCACTCACCATTACCCATACCCCCCACCCATTCACTAACCATTACCATCACCACACACCCAGTCACTTCACCCATTTACCCCATCACCCCCACCTATTCCCTCACACATCACCCCCCACCCATCACCCCACACCATTACCCATCACCCAGCCCATTCACTCACCCAATTACCCATCACCCTACATTCAAGGTTTCCTCAATTCTCTTGAGGCTCTAGATTTCTTGTTGAGCATCTATAATAGGATCGGGATTGAAGGAACCTTCCCAAGTAGCTGGGGTTGTGGCGGTGGTGATCCCGACGATAAGCCTGGGACGGAACACTTCACTACCCAACTGACGAATTTCCGGCCATAATCCCTAACTTCATGGTGTGTGTACGTTAGTTATGAAAAAATGGTAAAGTAGGCGAATTGTATGGTTTTGGAACGGGAAAAACTTTTCTCCCGGTCTCAGTGTGGATTCCGTAAGCATCACTCTACTACGAAGCGCTTATTCCTTAGAGCATTCCATGATGCGGGGCATTCGCCATCGACAAACACCAGTGACCATATTTTTCGACCTTGAAAGGCTTACGACACGGCTTGGAGCACGGTATATTGCAATCTCTGTATGAGTTCGGGCTAAGAGGTCGTTTGCCTGTGTTCCTCCAGAGTTTCCTAGCCAACGGTTCTAGAGGTTCGAGTTGGCAACATTACTGTCTTCTGAACACCCGCTTCCAGGTGGCACCCCCAAGGTAGCGTCTTGAGTGTAGCTCTGTTAGCTGTGGCATCACTGGTATTGTTGATGTACTGCAGAGGGATGTTAGTAGACAGTTAATACGTGTATGATTATCAATCTCTTTTGCTTATGCAGAGGACTGTCGGTTGCATGAGAGATAGACTTCAATGGCTATTGCATAAAGTTTGGAACTAGGACGAGAATCGGGCATTCAGGTTTTCTCTAGTAACGAAGACTGTAGATTCATATTTGCCCCCCAGAGAACCCGGGGATCATCCCGACCCAGACCTACATCTTACGGGAAGAGAATACCTGTAGCGGAAGAGGACCCGTTTTTAGGACTCATTTTTGACAATAGACAGACTGGGTGCCTCTCACTTCGTGCTCTCAAGAACTGACTGTCTCTTCCGGACCATCGGACTACTGAAAGTCCTCTCGCACACAGCTGGGGGGCTGATCCGCGCTACACTCTCTATCTTCACCGCTCAACTTATCCTTTCGAAGCTTGAATATGGATGTGAAGTGTACTCCTCTGCACACCCACTCGACTCGGATGCTGGATTCGGATACATCATGCTGGTGTTCCGTCTGCAACCGGAGGGCGTTCAGTTCATATTCCCATCCCAAGTCTATTGCGGGAAATGCTGTTTCTCTCCCATTAGATCTTCAACCGCCGTCCCTCCTGTTAAGATGGTGGTAATTCGACTCAACGCCGTGCCCTGACTCAATAGCTTGCCAGTGTGCTGTGTCTTGTGATTCAGGATCGCGCAACTTTAACCTATGGGCTGAGAAGAAAGCTACCTACAGCCCCATTGGTTCCGAGTGACAACCTATTATGCGAGAAGCTATCACTTCCCTGCTTTACGGATCTGCCCGCATAGGCCTCGACAGTTCGGTCCATAGCTTCTATCCTAAGAAGTGTCCTTTTGCAAAAAGCCTTCCCGCTCTCCTCAAAAGCGAGTCGTTACCCTCCATCAGGCTGAGCGTGCCCAGTTTTTAGACCACTTTTGCACACATCAGAGTTCGGTCATCTTTACTGATGGATTCCAAATCAGACGTAGGTACAGCACACAGGATACACGGTGGTCGTCATTCCCATACGTTCTACACAAGGTCGTCACAGCCTTCCAAGTGTAGCCTCATATTGTTTTACGGCCCTGAAATAAGCTGTATATTGTTATATGCTCTCACTGATATTTTTACCCTTCCGGATGGTTATCTTTTACAATTTAGTGATTCTCATGTAAGTGCTCTTAATCACTATGTAATTTTAAACTCTTCCCCACCGCCTTGGTCACCATGCTATCCTGGAATCACGCGCTTTATCCTGCTCACACATGAGCGAGCCGGCGACGGTCAGCTTTTGGTTGGGTACCGGCACATGTAGGTGTTGCCGGTAAAGAGGAAGCTGATGCCTTGGCAATAAATCTGCAGAGCAGACAACTAAGACAGCTCTACATTCGACATTGCAGTGCCGGCTACGGACCTACGCTCGGCAATCCATAGTATAGTTCACTAATAAAACAGTGGCAAGAAACGTGGATTACTACATAGGCAAACAAACTGCGCACCATTCCGCCAAAGGATCGAGGACTGGAGGCTACTGCGGTCTCTCCCGAAGATGGAGGACTGCCTTGCACACGATTGGCGTATTGGTCACACTCTATTATACTCATGGGTTCCTCAATGGAGGGGGGCCACCCTCCTTACTGTGATGCTGTTTGGTCCCTTAACTGTGCGGCACTTGCTGGTCGAGTTCCCAGTCTTGGGGATTACGGTGTGCCAATTTTTGTCCCGGTTGTCGCGGGTCGTACGGTGCTTACCGTCTAGCCCTGGCATGGGAGATACCCCCCCCCCCCCCCCCCCAGGTGTTTCTTCCGGGACATGAAGTCGAGTACATTTATTGAGAAGGCTGGCCTTCTCAACAAGTTATGATGTTTTTAATATTTAACTTCTGGAATTGTTTTAATGGACTCTTGGTCGTTTATGTATCGTAATTCAACATGTCAATATTTTTATTTGTATCACTTCAAATTTTGTCTTTTTAGTTTTACTTTACATGCATCTTTTGTAAGCAGCGGTCAATAAACCCCGCAGTTGCGGCGCCTTAAAACTCTTTTTTAATCAATCAATCCTCAAATTATCGCACACCCCACTTTTTTCACAATTATCGACTAATAGGCTGCCTAAAAAAAAAAAAGTGATTCGGATCATCCATAAGTGGGCTTAAAACCTTCTCCTGTCAGATGGTGTCAAAACTGTGCCATATGATGGGATTCCGCCACGGGGGGGGCGGACCTATACCACACATACACACACACACACACACACCAACACACACACACACACACACACACACTACACACACACACACAGAACACTCACTTTCGCTTATATATTATAGATTGTCTTAGCTTTTTAACACAATCTGCTGTGATATTATACTCCCTTCAAGTCCATAGAGCTTTATACCATCGGTGATAGCCCATAAAAATTACGAAAAGGTCACTGAAGTTATACCACCACAAAATTAGTACGGTGACAAGGATACTAACCAGGCATAGAGATAAAGAGTATGCTTATCGTCACAAAAAATTGTTCTAATGGTTCCCAAATTACATGAAAATTACGTTCTGGGCACCCAAGGGGTTAATCCCATTTTCAAAAAAAACCATCAAAGAAACATAAGGCGCATCAGAAAATCGTTGGTTGGGTGAAACTATAAATTATCCCTAGTTTTCTTCCCCAAAGCATGTTATGCACTTACTTCTTGTTGGTGGCCCAGTAGTGTCAGACACTTCTGCAGCAGTGTGAGGCACTTCTGCTTCTAAAGCAGCAGCTGGAGCCGTGTCAGGACCAGCAGCTGGAACCGTGTCAGGACCAGCAGCTGTACAAGGAAAGATATATCTTAGCAAAGAAATGTCCAACACTGGGATACGTTGTTTTTTACTATATATACGACGATAGTAATATCACTGCATTATCTCCTTATCTTACAACAGCAGTATTACTTACTGCATTGCCCGTAGTGCAGTTCGACGTCTGCTAACTCCTATAGTTTCGGCACTTTGAACATTCATATATATTTCCCGACGCTGCCATCTTGCCGTGTTTACAAACAATGTTCCCGCGCGCTGTTGTTGTCGTTGTTGGCAAACCAACTCCTCGAGTCGGTGCGCGGGAGAGCACACATAAATTTTCTGTACGGCGTACAAAAGCATACAATACCGTACAATATCGTACAGAATGGCCTAGTGAACGCAGCCCAGCTGGAGTGGAAAGGGAGAATGAATCTGCCATTGACTTTGTTAGTGAACCGGAAAGCTAGGGAACGGGTGAGAAGTATGTGGGTGGATGAGGAGAGGACAATCGACGTAGCGAGTGACCATAACGTCATGGTAATGGAGTATGAGTGTTTGAAGGAAAAAAGGGTGAGCGCAAAAGAGGAGAGGAATGGACGTTGGTAGCTTAGAGATGCAGACTGGGATTATTTCAGAGAAGTGGTGAGTAATGAGGACTGGAAGCTGGGAGAGAATGGTTTGAGAGCAGAGAGAGGTGTGGATGAGATGAATGAGAGATTGTTAAGGAAGGTTAACAAAGCTGCAGAAGAGAGAATAGGCAGAACAAGAAAGAGTTGGTGGAACAATGAGATCGACAAGGCCAGGAAAGAAAGGAAACAGTCAAATAGGAAGTGTAGGAGTCTGAGAAAGAATAGGTCAAACAGTGAAGCTGAAAGAATAGAGTATGCAAGGGCATGGGAAGAGTATAAGAGTAAGCAAAAGGAGGTGAAATATTTGGTGAGGAAGGCAAGAGTGAATGAAGAGAGAAAAGTGATCAGAGAACTTAGGAAAAAAGGTGAGGAAGGAGGTAGGGAATGGTATAAGTTCTTGAGAGGAGAAGAGAGTAAGCATACAGGAAATGTAGAATAACTAGTGGTGAATGGCAAGTCACTAAGAGAGAAAAAGGAAATGGTCAAAGCTGTAGAAGACTTCTGGAAAGATGTTGGAGGTGTGAATGAGCCTGATAGTGACTTGGGGAACATCACCTTAGGGAGAAGAATAGAGGAAATGATGGATGAAGAGATTAGAATGGATGAGATTGAAGAGTATGTTAGAAAACTGAAAAATGGAAAGGCCCCTGGAATGGACGGTATCCCGAATGAATTTTGTAGAGAGGGTGGTGAGGGAGTAATTGAGGGAATGCATGAGTTGTTTGGACATATATGGAGAGAGGAAAGGGTGCCTGGTGCCTGGAATGACGGTAGAGTGTTCCTCATACATAAGGGAGGAAATAAGAGTAGGAAGGGGATTAAGAATTACAGGCCAATAGCGGTGTGTGACACGGTATGTAAGATTTTCTGTGGTGTAGTGAAAGACTAGGTTAAGTTGTGGAAAGAAATAAGGTGATGGGTGAAGAGCAGAATGGATTCAGAAAAGACAGGAGAGGTGAGGACAATATGTTTGTAGTGAATGAAGTGATTGAGAGAACAAGGAAGGATGGAAGAAAGAAATATCTAGCCTTTCTAGATATTGAGAAAGCGTATGACAGAGTGGATAGGAGAATGCTATGTAAGGTATTGGAGACGATTGGCATGAGTGAGAAGGTTGTTAAAATAATAAGCAGTATGTATGAGAACACACAGGCCAAGTTCAGTATGGGTGACCTCGAGACTGGATGGGTGAATAGTAAGAGAGGAGTAAGACAGGGCTGTGTCCTTTCTCCTCTACTTTTTGGATTATATGTTGAGAAAATGGCAGTGAGAGTGAAGCGTAGGGGGCTACAGGTTTGGGTATGAAAGTTGGGGATGATGTGTTGAGTGTACTGCTGTATACAGATGATGTGGTGATCCTTAGTGAAAACCACAATGAACTACAAGAGATGCTGAATGCTGTGACTGAGTATGGAAGGGACTTCAACGTCAGGTTCAGTAAGGAGAAGAGTCAGGTGTTGGAGGTGAATGGGGATGACTCTGATGATGACGTGATTTGGACGGTGGGTGGGAACGAAATAAAGAGAACGAAAGGGTACAAGTATCTTGACTATTTGGTTGGATGAGAAAGGATGTGAGAAAACTAAACATGAGAGGATAGCTAGAGCCAACCAGTGGGTTGGAAGGCTAGGCAGTGTGGCAAGATGTCGGGCCAACAAGTATGAAGTGGTGAGAGGACTATATGGAAGGGTGTGGCAGTCCCTAGCATTATGTATGGCCTGGAAACAATGGTGTGGTCTAGGAAGGAGTTGGACAGATTGGAAGTAACACAGAACAAAGCAGGCAGAATTGCATTAGGTACCAATAGGTATGTGGCACTGTGGCAGTGGAAGCGATCAGAGGAGACATGGGATGGAGCACGTTCAGAGAGAGGATAGCAAAGGCAGGACTGAGGTACAGAGCTAGACTGCAACGAATGGATGACAACAAGTAGGCAAGTAAGGCTTGGGACTGGAATATGTATGGGAAGTGGATGAAAGACTCAGTAAAAGTGGAAAGGTGGACAGGTGAACTGGGTGTGGAAATTATCCACCAACCACCCTCTTAATAATTGGTAGAGTGGTGGTTTTGTTCCCCCCCCCCTCCCTTTGTGAGGGAGGTATTGTCCGCTCATCATAAAGGGTGCGTAGGGATGTATGTATATATATATATATATATATATATATAATATATATATATATATATATATATATAATATATTATATATAATGATATTTATAATAATTATACTGATATTATAAATGAACATTAGTATAGTTAAATTTGGTATAATTAAGTACTTGTTGAAGAAATGGTATGTACTCGGATTTGTTTACATTATGAACATTCCAGGTTAGTATAACATTTGCCCTATATTTTAGCAACCTTGGTGAAGCGGCCGGTCATGCCGCCGGCATTTTGATTCTAGCACCTAGATTGAGACGATGCTTATTGTCGTCGTCATAATATTTGCTCTTCCTGGTGTATACTGCAAGGTATTGATAGCGGTGCTTCGCCGCACACGGAGATTTAGTCCATTCCCGACGCACGGGATTACATCTCTCTTCCGCATTTCTGATAACCCTTGACGAGTTAAATGTACATCGTTCATTTGTACATATAAGTGTTAAAAACAATAGACGTGTCTATCGACAAAGCGAAATCAGTTGCACGCCTATAAGCCTGAATAGTTCCCTACGTATCAGTGATTATACTTGCGCGCAGTATAATGGGTTTTGATAACCCCTTAACGCGTTTACGACAATAAACGCTTCCCGTTACGCTTGCACCTGGGCGCTGTATCACGCGCGACACTTCGAATAACAAGGACATTGCAGTATGGATAAGCCTAAAACCCTAATTCAAACCCTACTATCCTCCGATAAGTATCCTAGTTAGTTGATAGTTGGGGTATTGGTGTTCAGGGAGAAATGTAGAAAGGGTTTCTATAGGTAATGATCTCAAATAATGAGTGGTTGTGACATCAATTTGACCACTGGGGAAGTTGGGACAGGATGTGATGGAGATCATGGGAGAAGGCTGTGTGCCAAGGGAAAAATAGGAGAGGGAAGAGAAAGGAAGGAAGAATGGCGAGGGGATGGGTGGGGAATCAACATGGAATGGTTACAGGGAGAAAGACAGCCCGGTATGAAAGTTGTTATGCATGTAGATGGTGATGGTGGGGTGGTGGAGGCTGTGGTGTGGTGGGGGGCGGTGGGCGTGTCTGTGTGTAAAGAGTCTGGGAGTGAGTGGCGCGCGTGTGAGATGATGGTGGAGCCCATTCGTACGCGAAGTGGTAAGGTGTCCGGTGGGATGCTGGGGGGGGACCGAGAAGGACGTACAATGGGTGCCGCTCTTGACACAAACGAAGTCGAGATTCAGATGTCTGAAGGAAAGACGCGCGCCGCTCCCTGGGAGGCACACGGGGATTTCTGGGGTGAGAAGAATTGCCCCTGTGGTGGCTTGTGTGGTGTGGTGGAAGGGATGTGGTGGTGGTGGGGAGACTGTGGTGGGTGGTGGGGGGGACTGTGGTAGAGTCTCGATCCTGCGACGGCCGCAAAGGGCGGAGGAGTTGACGTGGGTTGTACTTTGTAAATGTAGTGGCTTGTGGTATATTTGAAAAGAAAACTCGAAGAACATGAGTCAAAAGTGTTCACGCCTAGGAGTGTGTGTTGAGACCACGTGAAACTCGTACCACACAACTCGCCCACTCTAACAACCGAACTCGTCGCTGTTAAGTAAGTCAAGCAGCGTGGGTAGCTGGTTACCCTGCACGCTCACAGAGACACCCTGCAGGCTGTGGTGCGGCCGGGTCGTCGAACCAGATGGTGTCAGTAGTGGGATTGTATGTGTGAGAGTGAGAGCCGGCTGGTGTAACACGCGGTCAAGATGGCGTCGAGCGGCGAGGAGGCAGGGGCTGACTCAGCTGAATG
Organism: Chionoecetes opilio; assembly: GCA_016584305.1. NCBI lineage: Eukaryota > Metazoa > Arthropoda > Malacostraca > Decapoda > Majidae > Chionoecetes > Chionoecetes opilio. The sequence continues at coordinate 22,967 of JACEEZ010024009.1, forward strand.
ACAAAGAAGCTCAGACAGCTCGAAGCTCAGACAAAGGCGCGGAGCAAGGCTTGCGTGAGCAGAGTCAAGCTGTGATGAACATACTCAGGGCGTTGATGAGTGAAATGAAGGAAAACAAGGAAAACTTGAGAGAGGCATGCGAGCAAAACAATGAAAATGTGAACGAGCTGAGAGAGGCGGTGTGTTGGGGCTTGGTAGAGGCTAGGGAAGATGCGCGGCGGTACACCCAAGCGATGTGTGCCGCCCTTAAGCAGGACTTAAATACGGAGGTGCGGGAGGAAGTAAAGGCGTGCCGAGAGGAAATCGTGAGCGTGGGAGGCACTGAGGAAGTACTGCCTGTGTACGTCGCCGACATGGAGGATTCATGCCTTCTGAGCCTGGACTACCTGACGCAGACTGGGGCGTGCGTCGACCTGACCAGGAATATGGAAGGAGCCGACGGCATGGTGGAGTCCACGGAGCACCCGTGGCTGGCAGACGGTGTAGAGGGTGGGTTTCTGGGAGACACGCCGGGCTGTGAGGCAGGCGCGCCACCCGTCCCGAACACCTCATCCTCTCCTCGTTCCCCCACCCCGCCTTCGTCGCCCCACCGCCGCGCTGCGGTGTGTGGCCACTCGGGGCGGCGTGGACCGTCGGAGTTTGGTGGAAAGGTGTCGGGGAGAGCCTGTCGGGCCCGATTCGCGGCGCTGGCAAGCGGCGTAAAAGGCAAGAAGGGCCTTGCTGGGGGCCTGCCGCCCAGACGGGTGCGGATCAAGCGCCCACTGTGGAAGGGCAAGAGGCCCGCTCATTTCGCCTTGGTATGGAACCACGGGAGGAAGAGACGCCGGCGTGGTGAGCGTGGGAAGCCGCGCAGAAAGCAGTGGAGGCCTCGGAGAGCCAGGATGAAGTGGACGTCCCCATACCTGCCTCTGCCGCGCCTTCAGGAGGATGGCGAGCAGTTGAGCCACACTAGCAGTGTGTGGCCTTCGCCGAAGCAGTTGCAGGTGGCAGTAACTGTTTGTTACGACGGTGGAGGCCACCGTGCCCTCTACCAGGCAGAGCCAGCCAAAGCGTGTTGCTGTTAAGTCCTGCTGCACCGTCACCGGCGCCTTGCAGTGGAGGGCATGGTCTGTTGGGAGGTCGTGGCGCCTTTACACCGCGGAGACTGGAGCAGTGGGAACAGGGGAGAGCTGCGGGGCCCAGTGGAGTGTGGACTCCTTAACTGTGGTTACCTCTGAGGCGAGCCAAGGGTAGAGGAAGTCCCTGTGGTTGTGGCGCCTGTGGTTGAGGTAGCAGCTCTGTGTTCCTGCTGGGGTGTCTCGCGGGGGAAGAGGAGGGCTGTCTGGTGTGACCTTCCAACACTGAAGTGGCGGGTGGGGGATGGTGATGGAGGGTCTTGCTGTAAAGCTGTGGGGTGGTAATGTTGTGTGGTAGAGATCCCAGCTAACCATCACCGGCGGGCCTACGTAGGCTGTAGAGTGGCGAACGGCGGCCGCCGGCGGCAAATTTACCTCCGTCAGCCCTCCACAGCGCCGCTTGTGTATTTTCAGACGGGAAAATTTACTATGTTGAAAATTAATGTACAGAATTTGAAGAATTGAATATTTCTATGTGTAAACATTTTGAAACAACAGTTATATGATTATCTTGAAGTAGTATTACATCAGTAGTGACAGGCAGCGGCAACTTGACGTCAATCCTCCGGAGGCCCGTTGGTACGTATTTGTAGGTGGGAAATATTAATTTCATATTATATACATTAACACAGAAATATAGGCTACATAGTATCTCAATATCGGTACTATCACTATTATTAGACCTGTTCAAGCTATTAAAAATTGTTATAGAAGTTTTTATAATAGTTTATAGAAATTATCATATTTCAGTTTATTTCAAATATTGCCAGCTTGATCAGCAACACCCAGAGATACATAGAAATAAAGATGAGATATACGTATACATAGGAAGGAGCTTACATGGAAATACGTTATCAGTTAGTCTATGTGTGTAGTTAGTCTTATCATATAAAAATAACATTTGATTAACCGAACAAAGATTACGGGATAACACGAGGTCATATTTTCCCTTATTTCAATAACTTCCAACATATTATCAACACATATCAATACGCAATGGTACACCTAATAAGGAATATATAGTTGATGTAGTTAACATGGATAGATAATATCATGATTTAGAATATAATATTATTTGAAATTATTTCCCAGCTATCAATGCAGTAAACTGCCAGACGTACGATAGCCATTACAAAGGGCCGGTAAAAAATTCACAAAAGGCTTAAAGCGTCACCCTTAACCAGTCGATAACACAATGAGAACTTAGTTATAACATGTTTTCGCTCCTTTATTATAACGAAATAGACTGAATACTATAAATAATTGCAGTACGACACGTTTTTTTAGGAATTCCTCGCCCGCGCCGTGGCAGAGTGAGGACTGAGGAGTGTCCGACTCATTGAGTGAAAATGAAATCAGTTAGTGACTAAACGCACAAGTGGGTGGATGTTGTTGTTGTTCGCCGCATCCTATATCCTTCTACATGGTTGTTCAGTGTTCCACGTACACCACCATGTAAACCCAATAACGAAAATGTTTTAGTTATTATGAAATAAACAATGTCCGTAGCAATTATGATCTCCTTTTCATCGTATTACTGGATAACGACATAGGAATATTTCTGGTTGAATGTTCTAAGCATATTACATATATAGTAATGTTTTTAAGTGTTGAACAGCACATTAGTCTATTAATCGGCTAATGGGCTGTGCAACACCCCTTAAAACATAACTATATCTGCAATATACTTAGAAAGTATAACCATAAATATTCCTCAATCAGTTAATTTAACAGCGGCAAATGGTCATATGCTCTACGACGGGCCGCTGGGAGCGGCCCGCCGGTGAGCCTCTAAGCAAATTCCCAGCGGCTCTACGTCGTACACTTCCGTTGGGCCGCCGGTAAGACATACGGAGGGCCTCCGTAGGCCCTATGTCTTTGTGTTTGCTGGGATGTGGTGAAGGGAGGTGGTGGTGGAAGTAATGGTGGTGGTGGTGGTTAAGGGGTGTAATGGTGGTGATGGTGGTTGTAAGGTGGTGTTGGAGGTGACTCGCGGTGTGAATATAAAACACATTATAAACCATCAATTATAATACATCACCATTATACAAAACATTAAGATAACTACATTAATAAGAACTATAATTAATAAAATAAATAAGTATCTGGTACAGTCACTCCACAAAATTCGTGAACACTTGAGGCGAGGCAAGCCCATCAATTTCTCAAATCTTTTCCTTGTCTACAAATGTTCGCTCAGTTTCCTCTTGGAGACCCGCTCCACCCCCCCTAAATAGCCACACCTGTTTCAAACCTTCCCGACCTTATAGCTCCCCTGATAAGTAATTATAGTTTTAAATCCCGCACCAACAACTAATGACAATTTAACAGCTCCCTCCCTCCCTCCCTCTTTCCCTCCCTTCCCCCTTCCATTGAGTCCTTCAACTGGGTCCTTCCTCCATCAGACAGGATGAAGTAACTTTTAAAATATTTACATTCTTTGTTTTGGGAAAAAATAATGGCTATAGCAAAATATATTCGTAACACTGAGAGCAAGGTGTAACCATCCCGGTGTGTATTCCATTATATATGTATTGTGTGTGTGTGTGTGTGTGTGTGTGTGTGGGTGTGTGTGTGTGTAGATGTGTGAATGATGTAGCCAATAATATTGTTTGGAAATATTTATAATTAAAGTATTTTAAATTTTACAGTTTGTATGTATATTCCTCATTGTGTGATAGTGTCAGAGAGAGAGAGAGAAGAGAGAGAGAGAGAGAGAGAGAGAGAGAGAGAGAGAGAGAGAGAGAGAGAGAGAGAGAGAGAGAGAGAGAGAGAGAGAGAGATATGGCCCCCGTAGGAATAACACCATCCCAGGGGAAGGAGGAGGAATGCATGGTCCAGAATTTGATTGGGAATATTTACATTCTTTGTTTTTGGAAAAAATAATGGCTATAACAAAATATATTCGTAACACTGAGAGCTAGGTGTGACCATCCCGGTGTGTATTCCATTGGTGTGTGTGTGTGTTGTGTGTGTGTGTGTGCAAATGGTGTAGCCAATAATATTGTTTGTAAATATCTTTAATTAAAGTATTTTTAATTTACATTATGTATATTCCTTATTGCGTGATAGAGTGTCAGAGAGAGAGAGAGAGAGAGAGAGAGAGAGAGAGAGAGAGAGAGAGAGAGAGAGAGAAGAGAGAGAGAGAGAGAGATGGCGAGAGGAGGGAGAGATGGCCCCCGTGGGAATAACACCATCCCAGGGGAAGGAGGAGGAATGCATGGTCAAGACTTTAATTGGGAAGGAAGGGAGGTGGGGGAGTCAAGAGAATATGAACGATAATTTATTGGAAAATACGAAAAGGAAAGGGAAGGAGATGATCCGAGCCCCGCGTGTATACAAATTTAGTGGAGTGACTGTACAAATGTTAACGTTTTTTTGTAATGGCTTGATGGGAAGCGCCGCGTTGTTGACGGCAGACTCGACCAATAAACTATACAGGGGAAAAGTAGTTCAGGAAAGTAGAAATTGGTAGGCTAATGCAACCTAACCAGAGAGCTTCACCGAGAGGTGTTACTCGGGCGATATAACATGGCGCGCCATTTTGATTTCATGGACGGCAGCGATCCTAGCGGTTGGTGCAAGCACTGACAGTCGCCCGTGCAGATAGAGGGGGAATCGCTCCTCCTTTTGGTGATGATGGGGTGATAATGGAAGGTGGGAGAGAGGGAAGGAAGGAGATATGAGAGAAGGAAAGGAGGAATAAGGAGTAAGGAAGAAATTGGAGGGATGAAGAGAGTCAGAAGAGGAACTGGCGAGGAAAGAAATAAGGAATCAAAGAAAAGGGAGGGAATTCCTCCACTCACCCATTAGCCATCACCACACACCCATTCACTCACCCATTACTCATCATCCCCCACCCATTCACTCACCCATTACCCATCACCCCACACCCATTCGCTCACCCATTTCCCTTGTCTGGCACATTCACCTTTTTAGCATTAAATCAATCAATCACCCATTTCCCATCACCCCCAACCCATTCACTCACCCATTACCCATCACCCCCCACCCATTCACTCACCCATTACCCATCACCCCCTACCCATTCACTCACCCATTACCCATCACCCCACACCCATTCACTCACCCAGTACCCATCACCCCCCCACCTATTCCCTCACCCATCACCAGAGCTGGGCACTAAATACATTGAATGTATTTAAATACTAAATACAAAATACATGGGAGAAATGTATTTAAATACTAAATACTAAATACATTTCACGAATGTATTTAAATACTAAATAATAAATACATCAATTGTATTAAGATACATTTGTAAATACATTTTTAATACACACAAATTTTAACATGTCCGAAAAAAATGAATTTCCTTAGATTTTGCGTTTCCTTAGAAATTTCCTTCTCAGGCCTAAATTTCCTTGAAATCATGACATTTCCTTGGCAGTGACAACCCTGGTTCACTGTAACATCGGGGTTGGCAGATAGTTGGGCGGGTTTATGGCCAAATTAACTGATAAAAAAGTATTTACATTTTTATATTAAATGTATTTAAATACAATGTATTTAAATACTCATAGAAGTATAAAAATACTGTATTTAAATAAATGACAACCAATGTATTTATAAATACATTTCTAAATACACAAATGTATTTTAATACGTATTTGAATACAATTGTATTTAAATACTGCCCAGCTCTGCCCATCACCCATCACCCCCAACCCATTACCCCCCACCCATTCACTCACCCATCACCCCACACCCATTACCCATCACCCCCACCCATTCACTCACCCATTACCCATCACCCCTACCCATTCACTCACCCATTACCCATCACCCCTAACCCATTCACTCACCCATTACCCATCACCCTCAACCCATTCACTCACTCATTACCCATCATCCCTCACCTATTCCCTCACCCATTACCCATCACCCCCCACCCATTCCCCCACTACCCATCACCCCACACCCATTCACTCACCCATCACTCCACACCCATTACCCATCACCCCCACCCATTCACTCAGCCATTACCCATCACCACCCACCCATTTTGACTTCAGCCAAAACAAAATGTGTGTGTGGGGGGGGGGGGAGAGGGTATATTGAGATTGGAGACAATTTATTGGAATGACGGGGCTTCGGTATGAAATACAAAAGGAACAAAAGGTGTAATAACAAAAAAATACATCCATCAATACCACTTCAGTTCATTATTTTAACTTAATACTACATATATTTACGTCTTAGGGTATTGAAAAGGCACAACACCGTGCACAGTAATAATATAAGCATTGTGACACTTTTGACGAATTACACCATCCGCATAGCGGCGCCACCTGTTCAAAATCCAAAATGGCGCGGCCCGAGTGACACCTCTCTGTGAAGCTCTCTGACCTAATCATCTATTTTAACAACTATGTATCCTATTTTCCTCTATTTTCAGCCCTGTGCACCCTATTTAACCTGTCTTTTCACCCCTGGCTAACCTGATAGAAGTTTTTAAGTGAATAAACGGATACAATAAAGGAGAGGTAGGAAGAGTTCTTACGGCTAGTAACCAGGGTAGAAGAAGTAACGGATTCAAGCTGGAAAAGCGTAGATTTAAAAAGGAAATAGGGAGAAATTGGTTCACAAATAGGGTGGTGAATGATTGGAATGGACTCAGTAGACAGTATAGTTAGTGCGGAATCATTGGGGAGCTTTAAAAGGAGGCTGGACAGTGTTATGGATGAGAATGAAAGGTGGATGTAGGTATAGTGTTAAGTAACAGCTAGGAACTACCACGTGTAGGTCTCACGGCTTCTTGTAGCTTCCTTATGTTCTTATGTTCTTTCCCGACACCTCAGCCAATCCCGTGCATTCGTAAGGGGGGAGTGACGGGGCTACATTTTCGCCAACTTAACGTGCGGCAGGCTACACCTATACATTTTTATTTTATTAGCTTATTATCTCCTATAGGCAAAATCTCGCTATACGATCCCCTGATTAATGATGTATCACTCTTACGATGTGTTTCTTTTAATTAATAGCCAATTTATATTATATCTTGAATTAAGCCTCTCGTAGCTTCCTTAATTATGTTCTTATGTTCTTATATTTGTACTAGCCGCAAAGCCGCCCTCCGGGCAGACTTTTTGGCTAGCTCCTGCGGAGGGCTATTGGTGGGCCTTCGGCCCTTCGGCCCACCACCTGTGTTTGGTGGGCCTTCGGCCCACAGAAACTCTCCAGATAGCCTCTTCTAACTTTCCTGAAATCATGGATGTAGAAATGTATGTATTAACGCCAACCCATTCACATCACCCCCAACCCATTCACTCACCCATTACCCATCACCCCCCACCCATTCACTCACCCATTACCCATCACCACACACCCATTCACTCACCCATTACCCATCACCCCCCACCCATTCACTCACCCATTACCCATCACCACACACCCATTCACTCACCCATTACCCATCACCCCCCACCTATTCCCTCACCCATCACCCCCCACCCATCACCCCACATCCATTACCCATCACCCAGCCCATTCACTCACCCATTACCCATCACTAGGGCCCGGATAGTTATGCATTTGCATATGTCATATGCAAATGCATATTTTGCGTGATTTCTATGATAAGTGCATATTTCCTAGATAACTGCATATAAATGCATATTTTGGTAAAATATTCATCTGAGCACAAGTGGTACTGGGAGGTGAGGTGAGGTGAGGTGTGGTTAGGTGAGGTGAGGGTGAGGTGAGGCGATGCTGCAACGTACGATGGGAAAAACCTCGACGTCATTGAACCTGTTATTGCGACATTCGACCCTGAGGAGGCTCAGAGCATTCAGGAAAGCAAGATCTTACTTGAAACTGAAGGAATGAAGGAAAGCTTTGCTCTTCATTGCAACGAATTTTGCGTGCATCTCATCAACAATTACTAGACTTGAAAAAAGGGGCTCCTGTTGGTCCTCGGCAATTTCGTTGGTTAATGGTGTTCTTGATGAACTGAAAAGTTTGCAGTCTGATGCTTACTATGGTAAACTGAGCAACGTGTTTGTACAAAAACAGGGATTTGAAAAGCTGAAAAAAGTCAGTCAGATAATGTGTGGTGATGCTATTATTGATGAGACGGTACAGCCACTCACTATGTCAAACATGCTATGTATGAAACATGCACCAATCGTCTCGTGTGACGTAGAAAGGGTGTTTCTCAGAATATAAAGCTATGCTGACAGACAACAGGCGGAGTTTTAACCTTGAGAACTTACGCCACCATGTCATCATCAAATGCAACCACAATCTGTAATGTCTGAAAATATGTCAGTCTATAATGTAAATACATGTTCATATTTATTTTTTGAAGCACTTTCACATATATATATGTTAAATACATTATGTATATTGCTTAATAAACATTAACATTAGTTTCTATTAACTATTTTGTTTCCGTATAACCTGCATTCTTGGCTTTATAAGTGACATTTTTTAGTGCATATAAATGCATATTTGTCCTGTTTTTAGTGCATATTTGTCCAATTTTTAGTGCATATTTGCATGCATATTTCATGGTTTTTTAGTGCATAACTATCCGGGCCCTACCCATCACCCTACATCAAGGTTTCCTCAATTCTCGCAACCCACTTTTTTCACAATTCTCGCTAATAGGCTGCTGGAAAAAAAAAGTTGATCGGATCATCCCATAAGTGGGCTTAAAACCTTCCCCTGGTCAAGCTGGTTCCAAAACTGTGCCATATGATGGGATTCCGCCACGGGGGGCGGAACCTATACCACACATACACACAGACACACACACACACACACACACACACACACACACACACACACACACACACACACACACACACACACACACACACACACACACACACTTTCGCTTATATTATTATAGATTTCTTAGCTTTTTAACACAATCTATGTGATATTAACCCCTTCACGCCCAGATCTTTCCATCTGTTGATAGCCATAAAATTACGAAAAGTCACTGAATATACCAAATTAGTTAGTGGACAAGGATACTAAACAGGTCATAGAGATAAAATATTGCTTATAGTCACAAAAAATTGTCTAATGGTTCCCAAATTACAATGGAAACTACGTTCTGGGCCTCAAGGGGTTAATCCATTTTTCTGTGTATTAGGCCTAAATGTTGTGATTGGAAGATGGATTGGGTTGGATTAGGAACATGTGTGAATGATTGGTATGTGTTTCTTATGTATTATTTGCTTTATATTCTTCTTAATCTTAATTCCTTCTTCTTTTTATTCATTTTCCTTCTTATTATTTTTCCTTCTTCTTCTTCTTCCTTCTACTCTTCCTCCTCCTTATTTTCGTGCACGTAACTGTGTGTGTGTGTGTGTGTGTGTGTGTGTGTGTGTGTGTGGTGAGAGGAGGAGAGAGAGAGAGAGGAGAGAGGAGAGAGAGGAGAGAGAGAGAGAGAAGAGAGAGAGAGAGAGGAGAGAGAGAGAGAGAGAAGAGAGAGAGAGAGAGATGAAGATGCATAGAGAGCTGGCAGAGAGGAGATGAAGATCTGAGACGACGTGACAGCAGTCACGGAGAGCATGAGCCTCTGGTGGAAGAGCCAGTAGAGACGAGACGAAGAGAGAGAGAGCACGATATATATCATAAACTTCTAAGAGTTTGAAGCTCTCTCTCTCTCATCTCTCTCTCTCTCTATGCGCTCTCCTCGCTCTCACTCCTCTCTCTCTCTCCCTCTCTTCCCTCTCACCCAAAACCAAGTCCCCAAACCTAACTCTAACCCCCCCTCATCTCTCATCTCACATAGAGCGAGCGCACCAACCACACTATCTCCATCAGCAGCGAGGTCCTCTCCACTCTCTCAAATCCACCACCTCACCATCCGCCAATGCAAGCATCTCCACCAAATCCACAAAATCAAATACATCAAATAAATCGAAATCTAGCCACAAATCCACCTCTTCAGTCCGCTCTAAGGAAAGTGTGACCTCTAATACATCAGGCTACGCACGTAAGTCCGTCTCACCCCTACTGTGATAACCGCCAGAAAGGTGGTTAAAGGTCCTACATGTCAGGGTGGGCATTTTCGAAGGGGCTCTAAACTACACCCTCTTAGCGTCCTAAGACCGACTTAGTTATACCGGGCTAGAAGATTACTAAGGAAGCATTTTCGGGCGTCATCTTAGCCTCGTGTAAGGGGACAGAAGGCGGTTATATGTCAAATGATACTGAGGCGATTGTGAATGAAGTCATTTGACCCACAAGACATTTGCGTCCCAAGTCATAAAGACACAAGTCAATTGGGTATCAGGTCATACCGTAATGAGGTCATCTTGTCCCTTGTCCACATTGTCCCTAGGACAAACCGGACAAACCGTCATCAAGTGTTCCTTCTCAAACCGACTTTGACCGCAAGTTTATCAATAAAAAATGTCGTCAGAGAGAGAGAGAGAAAGAGGAGAGAGAGAATGAGAGAGGAGAGAGAGAGAGAGAGAGAGAGAGAGAGAGAGAGAGAGAGAGAGAGAGAGAGATGAGAGAGAGAGAGAGAAGAGAGAGAGAGAAGAGAGAGAGAGAGAGAGAGAGTGATGGGAAGGGAAATGGAGGAAAGGTGAGAGAAGACATAATAAGAGAGAATGAGAGTGAGAGGAAAAAAGAGAATGGGAGATATAATAAGATAGGGTTACTTATAAGAAGACTGAGAGAGAGAGAGAGAAGAGAAGAAAGAGAGAGAGAGAGAGAGAGAGAGAGAGAGAGAGAGAGAGAGAGAGAGAGAAGAGAGAGAGAGAGAGAGAGACGATTAGAGCGAATACTTTTTCGAGCGGAGGACGATTCGAGCGAATACTTTTTCGAGCGGAGGACGATTCGAGCGAATACTTTTTCGAGCGGAGGACGATTCGAGCGAATACTTTTTCGAGCGGAGGAAGATTCGAGCGAATACTTTTTCGAGCGGAGGAAGATTCGAGCGAATACTTTTTCGAGCGGAGGAAGATTCGAGCGAATAGTTTTTCGAGCGGAGGAAGATTCGAGCGAATACTTTTTCGAGCGGAGGAAGATTCGAGCGAATACTTTTTTGAGCGGAGGACGATTCGAGCGAATACTTTTTCGAGCGGAGGACGATTCGAGCGAATACTTTTTCGAGCGGAGGACGATTCGAGCGAATATTTTTTCGAGCGGAGGACCAAATTTAGTTTGCCTTAGTTTGCCTACGGACAATTTGCCTAAGTATAAATTGTGTTTTTAGCTTTTTAGATAATATAGGATTATTTTATTACTTTAAATTTTTTAGATGTTCACTTATGACAATTTTTAGTATATTAATTTATAAATTATTTTAGCCTGATGATGCCAAGTGTCTTTGGCGAAACGTTGCACGCGCATAAAGAATCCCAAGAAGGACGAGTGCCTTTGCCACCCTGAAAAATATCAGTATATATAAATATATATATATATAAATATATAAATATAATAATATATTATATATATATATATATATTATATATATATATGATATATATATATATATAATATTATAATATATATATATATTATATATATATATATATATATATATATAAAATATATATATATATATAATTATATATATATATATATATATATAATATATATTTTATTTATATATAAAATATATATATAATAAATAATAATATTTAATATATATAATATATAATATATTTTTATATAATAATATTATAATATATATATATATATAAATATATAAATATAGATTTTATATATATATATATATATTTTATAATAAAAATATTTTATATATAATATATATATAAATATATATATTTTAAATATATATATATATAAATTTTTAATATTTTATATATATAAATATATATATATAATATATATAATATAATATATATATATAATATATATATATATATATAAAAATATATTTTTATAAATATTATATATATAGTATATTATATATATAAAATATATATAAAATTTTATATATATATATAATATATATTAATATATATATTTAATATATATATATATATTTTAAATATATATAATATATATATATTATATATAAAATTATATATATATTATATATATATATATACTATATATAAAAATATATAATATATATATTTATATATTATATAATATATATATATATATATATATAATATATATATATAGATTTTAATATATATATATATATAATATATATATATATTTAAAATTTTATATATATATTTTAAATATATATATAAATATAAAATATATATAAAATATATATATAAATATATATATTAATATATATATTTTATATATATATATATAATATATATAGTTTTATATTTTATAAAATATATATATATATATAATAAAATTTTTATATATATATATATAATATATATATAAAATTAATATATATATATAAAATATATATATATATATATATATAATATATATATACATAATATTTATTTATATATAATATTTTATATTATATATATATAATATATATATATATATTTTTATATTTATATATATATATATATAAATTTTAAAAATATATATTTTTTATATATTATATATATATTATATAATATTATAATAATTCTATATATATATTAAAATATTATATATAATATATATATATATATATATATATATAATAAAATAATTATATATATATATAAAAATATATATATATATATATTATATATATATATATATTTATATATATATATAATTTATTATATATATATATATTAATTCGGAAATACAAAGTAAATTCAAAAAATATTTTATATATTATAAATAATATAGATACAAAACCAAGGTGTTAAAGTAAAATTATATTTTATTTATTAGTTAATTTTAGATAATATTGGGAAAATTTATTTTTTTTAGAATTAATTTTTTAGATGTTCCTTTATATTACAATATATTAAATTTTACTATTTTAGTGATATAGAAGTCCTCGAAACGTTGCCATAAACAAAATATGAACGAGTAGTCTTGTAATGAAACTTATGATTAGTAAATAAAATAAATATATATATTTTATATATATTATAAAATTTTAATTATAATATATAATATATATATATATAATATATATATTTTTATTTATATATTATATATATATAATATAAAATATAATATAATATATAATATTTATATATATATATATATATATATATATA
>JACEEZ010024010.1:0-25246 GCA_016584305.1 Chionoecetes opilio
TTTAAAAACCTTATAACATAATTAATTAGAAAACCCTCTTTTTGTTGTTCCCTCATTAAAATCTCTTCTGGTTTCCTCAGCCTGGGGTTCTGTGTAGTGTTGAAAAGAGCATTTTTTCCCAAACATTTTGTACAGTTAAATGGTTTTGTCACCTTTTTCCCATAAATAACAAAAAACTGTGTTTTTTTGCCCAAAATTTTGGGCCCCTTAATGCTGTCTTGTCCACGGAAATGACATGTAATTATAAAAAAAATGTTAGCCTACATATGTCCAGAGCTTGAGGGGGGCCCTAAAAACATAGGGGAAAACAACCCACTGACATGCCAGCACAACTATGCGGGGAAAATGAAGTAAAAAAAACAAAAATATCAAAATTATATCTTAAAAACCATGGACAAAACTCCAAAATACCATTTTTCTAAACTTATCTGCGTCCCGGGCCGTTGGGCCACCATTCCCCAAAAAAACCGGGGGAACCCGGTGGCCGTTTCCCGCCCATAACACTTTTCGGGGGACTTTGCCGGGCCATCCCCGCCCGGGGGAGTTTTGAGTATGCTCAAAACTCCTGCCCGGTAAAAGCGGCAGTAAACGGTGAGAACCGGGTACGGGACGCTATAAGGACGGCCATCCGTTTTGCCCCTTTTGCGGGTGGGAACCCAGTACCGGGCCGGGTTACCCGGTTTTGCCCGGTGACAAAAAAAATTTTTCGGCTGCTACATTTTTTGCTGATTCTTCCCCCCCGTGTTGCTTTTGTTTTTCTATTAGACGGGCCCCGGGGCCAACCGGCCCAGCCACCTGGCTCTGTGTGACAGCAAAAATTTAAGGGAATTTAGATTTTCCTTAATCACAACATTATTTTTTTATTTTTATTCTATCTTTGTCCAAATTGTTAGGGGTCTCTCTTCTATTACCCTGCGATTCGTGTTTTTTTGTGAAAAAACCCAAATCAAGGTTGTAAATTATGCCTTGCACAAAATCCAGGGGGCCATAGCCTCCCCTTTTTTAAAAAATAAGGGGGAAATCGCTCCAAGGATTCCTAACATAACCGACCTGGGAGGGATTAAAAAAAAAAAAATATATATAATATAATATAATAATAAAATATTATTTATATATATATATATATATAATATATTTTTTATATATAATATTAATATTTTTTTTATATATATTTTTTATTTTAAAAATTTTTCCAGAAAAGATATCAGGTAAATTGTCTTACTTCCAAACCTTAACCTAAAACAAAAAAAAAGGCAAAAAATTGTCAGAACTGGCCACCCGGATGGTTGTGAAAAGCCCGGTTCCCAGTAGCCCCTTTTACACCGCCGACAAAATAAACAAAGACTCACAAAAAGTCGACCGCACCGCCGTACCGCTGAAAAACGGCCCCCGAAAAAGTTAAAATCAGTCTCTCTCCCCTCGGGGGGGTGTCCGCTCGGCGGGGTACCAAAAACGAAAAGGCACCGGACCCCCTCCCCGCCCTTTTTTTCCCCAGCAGGAAAAACATCCCCAGGGCTGCCAAAAGGCCACATTTTAAACCCTATTGAAAAATACGTCCCTCTCTCTCTCTTTCTCTCTCCCCTCTTCTCTCTTCCCCTTCTCTCTCTCCTCTCTCTCTCTCTCTTCCCCCCTCTCTCCCCTCTCTCTCTTTCTCTCTCTCTCTCTCCTCTCCTCTTTTCCCCTCTCTCTCTCTCTCTCTCTCTCTCTCTCTCTCCCCCTGTTCGTTCGTTCGTTTGCAAAACCACCCCAATATTTTTTTTTTTAACCGTTTCACTTTTTTTTCGTCTCTTCCCCTCTCCTCTCTCTCCTTCCTCTCCTCTCTCTCTCTCTTCATCTCTCTCTCTCTCTCTCTCTCCCCCCTCTTCTCTCTCCTCGTTCTCTCCCCTTTCCCTCTCTCTCCCCCTCTCTCTCTCTCTCTCCTCTCCCCTCTCTCTCTCTCTCTCTCTTTAAAAAAAAAAACATCAGACAGGGGGAGTCGGGGGTCAAGGAAAGGGCAAGGGAGGAAGAAAAATAGGGCTGCGCTTGGGGGTTTTGGTGTAATCCTACACCTAATCCCTTCCCTCTCGCCCTAGCATCCCCCGGGCCCTTCCCTTTTTGGTGTGGTGTGTGTGGTGTGGTGGGGTGTGTGGGTGTGCGGGTGCGTGTGCGTGTGGGTGTGCGCGTGCGTGCGTGTGTGTGTGTGTGTGTGTGTTGTGTGTGTGTGGTGTGTGGGGGTTGTTTGGTGTTTTTTGGCTGTGTGTGTGTGTGTGTTCAAAAAAAAGGGACGGGTTGCGGGGGGAGGGCACGAGTATAGCCCCTTTGGGGAAAAAACTTCAAAATCTCTTCCCCTACCTCGCCGCTCCCCCACCATCACCACCCACTCCATCACGGGGAAAGGATTGAAAAAAGGCAAAAGGGAAGCTGAAACTGTAGGAAAGTTTGCAAAAATGATAAGAGGTGCAAAATGCTGAGGAGGAAAAGGGGGTTTATAAAAAGGGAAAATGGAACACAGGGAAAGACAGGGGATAGAAAAAAAAGGGAGGTTGAAAAAAAGGTATTGATAAAAAGGGGAGAGAAAAGAGTACACTGACCTATCTGACCCTTTAAAACCTATCTCTCTCGTCTCACTCCTCTCTCTCCTCTTGTCAAACTTTCTGAAAAAAATATCTATGTATTTACGCTAATAAATTCCAAATTTTAATGTTTTTGAGAAGAGAGAAGAGAGAGAGCGGAAAAGAAGAGAGGAGAGAGAGAAGAGAGGGAGAGAGAAGAGAGAGAGGAGAGAAAAGAAGAGAAGGGGAGAAGGAGGAAAAAGAGAGAGAGAGAGAGGAGAAGAGAAGGAAGAGAGGAGAGGAGGGGAGAGAATGGTGGGGGAGGGAGGGTAGAGGCCTACTTTTACTAAATAGGGAAAAATGTGGCCTTTTGGGCAATCCCTGGGATGTTTTTCCTCTGGGGGAAAAAAAATGGCGGCAGGGGTGTCCGGGCCCTTTTCTGTTTTGGTACAACTGTGCCCGGGTTTCCACAAATACCACTAAAACGGGGATGAGGTGACGCATTGTTGGGCGGTGACGGGAACGGCGGCCGTGAAGCGGGCTAGTGGAACCCGGCCTTAAACCCCACACAAAAGGGTCGCCTACTTTACTCTTGAACACGTCAGGTTAGGTTACGTTAGGTCAGGGTTTTATTTTTTCCTTACCAATTTGTTAACTTTGTGTGGGAATCACAATGATGGTATTTTTGAGAAAATCCATGGTTAGCTATAGAGCGACAGTCAAGCGTCTTCCCCCGACAAGGCGACCCTTTCCAGATTTGGGGAAAATAAGCGGCCCCACTGCTCCGGCTAGTTGGCGGCCGCCAATCCTGTGGAATATCTACCAAATACGTAGGTTATATTTGTTAGTGTCCAGAAGTGAATGGTAATTACTACAAAATATGCCGCAGAAAAAAACTACATATACACAAATCGTGTTATTAAGGTTTGCAGTGAAAGCCCAGTTCTTGTCTAATAATAATTGTTATTATTAAGCAAACTGGGCTTTCACTGGCAACCAAATACACAAAATAAACCGCAAAATATCACACTGTGTTATAATTTCTTTATATAAATATTATCACGACCCCTGTTAGTTCACAAACCCGGAAAAGATTCGCTTTATCAACGCTCTCCTTTTTCAGATAAAATAAGATTTTTCTGATACATTTTTATGCGTTTTGAAAGAATCTGATGTTTGTTTGGTTAAAATTCGTTTTATCCCCCCTGCCATATCTAGCTTACTACCTTATGAAGGACAAATCTTTGTCATCCCACGTCTTCTACAACCTTCAAACCTCTTGGCACGCTGTTACTTCGATGAAAATCACGGAAATAAATGTAAAAAAAATAAATAGGTGAAACTCCGCCGTCGCCATCAGCACAGTCATTGACCACAGGCCAATCCCTCCCTCCTGACAGCAGCCGGGCTAGGTTGGGTTTTGGGTTTTAAGGAAAGGGGTTAGGTTGGTTTAGTTTTAGTTTAAAATAAAACTAAACTTAACCTTAAACCTAACCTCCCTTTTTGACCAATTAACGTTTGCCAAGAGGCTTGAAGGTTAGTAAAAGCATGTATGACAAAGATTAGTCCTTCATAAGGTATAACGATATATAGCAGGGTTGATACAACAATCTTAACTCACTAATCTAACCTGGGCATTAGGTTTATTTTACCACTAGGACCAGAACTCCCTACACAAGTGGGGACCAGGGTTTAATTTTACCTTTTAGGATTCTAAGAAAAACTCTCATGAGCTTCCGTTGCATATCAATACTTTTGGAGATACGACAAGTGACAAGAGAGACAAAGTGTTTAGTGCGCCTCACTCTTCTTTCTCTTGTGACCTGCATCGCCTCAATTTTTCCTTTGCCGTGGACATTTTTTAACCCCGAATTTGGCTTTATTTCAGGTTAAACGTGAGTTAGGTTGGGATGGTATTCAACCAGAAATTTTTAGTACGAACTACGTACGTTTAAAAGTATTCTTATCCTATATATGTTGATGTGTTAAGAAATGATGGTCACATTAAAAATCGTCGGAAATGCCTCATTTTGCAGTTATCCCCTTAAGGTTAGTTAGGTTAGGGAACTTCCCTAGAAATAGTAGGTATCTGTAGGTTATTTGGTTATATATTTTGATGAATTTTCAGCTTCATATCATCCCATAGGGGTATACCGGATAATTTTTACGTCATCTACATAATCACTCCACATAAAAAAACTTGTTTCCCCTTCCCCGCCCAAAACTTCCCGATGGGTCCTCAGGTTTTTTTATGGAGGGGGATAAACTGCAAAAATGAGGCATTTCCGACAATTTTTAATGTGACCAACATTCTTACCAAATAAAAATACATAGGGAAAGAACATTTATAATCTCGTACTCATTAAATGTTTGAAAGTACCAATTTACCGGTCAGAAAAGGTTTACGTTTGTGTCTTAGTGAGTCATAGGGTTAGGTTAGTAGATTTTCCTATTTCCTATTCACCTCTTTCCTATAAAAACATCTTATATCTCCGAAAGTATAATTTACATCAAAGTTTATCAGAATCCTTTAAAGGGTAAAAAAAACCATACTCTATGTTTGTGTAGAAAATTATAGTCCTATGTAAACATTTACTGGGCATTGATTATTTAAACCGAGCCTCGATGACCCACACATACCCCCTTGTGTTATTTTTATTTTTTGGTAAATTTCTAGCTTTTCCCCCTTACTCTCCCCCTTCCAAGGGGGAGAGCCGACCCCAATCCCTTCCCGCCAAAAGTGTGGGGACTTGTGGAAATGCGAGCTTTTCGGGTAGGGAAAAATTACTGTGGTCGAACATACGTACTTTTGGAGTTAAGGTAGGGGGAGTCAAAATTCCCTATATCTAAGGAAATGTACCTAGATCTAGAAAATTTACCTAACCTGAGCTAGCTAACAACCTAACCATTAAATTTGTACACTAGGACAGAAATTCCTCACACAATTGGGAATGTTGTTTCTGTTCACCTCAATAGATTCTAAGTGTTTGTTTTTCTCAAATGTTTGTTCATTCTCTCTATGAACTTCCGTCGCAAATCACTACTTGCGGAGATATAAGGCTTTTTTAATAAGAAGGAGTGTATGAGATATGAAAATTAAACTAACCTAACCCCACCTTTAGACTCACTAATCTAACCTAACCTAACCTAACTATTCCACACGTTTAAACCCCCAAACTAAGCCAAATCTGCATTAAAGAAGTGTCCGCGGCAAGGGAAGAACAGAGTGAAGGAGGTCACAAGAGGAAGAAGAGTGTGACGGACGTAAACACTTTGTCTCTCACCTCCCTATAAACAACATGTCATATCTCCACAAGTAATGATTTGCGACGGAAGTCCATAGAGAGAATGTTTCCTAGAATCGGTAAATTTCTAGTGTTTGCCCATACTCTCCCACTTCCCCAAAACAAGTTTGGGGAAACCCGTGGAATGCAGGGTTTTTTCGAGGTGGGGAACAAATTATTTCGTCAGAACACGTAATTTAGAGTTGTGTATGGGGGTTAAATTTCTCTAGATCTAGGGATATTCCTTATATCTACAGAATTTCCCTACCCAAAATTAACCTAACCTAGCCAAATGAAACTAACCTAGCGGGGGCTTGACCCCCCGATAACCTAACCTAACCAAATCTAACCTAAGCTAACTAACCAATTCTAACCAAACCAAACCAAATCTAACCTAACCTAACCAAAAATAACCTAAACAAATTAACCTATCCTCCTAGCCCGGGGGTGTGGGGGGTTCTCGACACTTCGGTCATCATTCTGTGAGGATCGTCAGGTTCACACGTCTCTGGACTCGGAAGAAATCCAATTCATCTTCCCTAGATCTAGGAATTTTTTCAACACCCCTAACTCAAAACTATGTGGTTGCGATGTTTATTTTGTATCCCAGCCAATATCCCACATTCCCCCAGGTCCCCAAGCTTGTTTTGTGGGAGAGGGGAGTATGGGCAAACACTATAATAATACCCTAGAATCCAAAAGGGTAATAAAACCCCACTCCAAATTGTGTAGGGAATTTCGGTCCTAGTGTAAAATAATACCACCTAACTTCCTAACCTAACCAAATTGAACCTCCAAACGGGGAGGCTCTGCCGCCTCGACCCCCGATATTCTAACCTAACCTCCTACGGTTACAGGAGTTTCGTACACAAGTTGTTTCGTACCAGGTTTTGTTAGTAGTTTCGTACACTGATTTTGAGTTTTTCGTAGATACCTGATGTCGTTTCGTAGCTCTATAGTCAATTCAACTCTGAGCTGAGTATACGAAACGACTATGGTTTCCCTATAGACTACGCAACTTTTTAGTGTACGAAATAACTTATGTAAGAACTGACTGCACCCCCCCTCCTCCATATTCCTCGGAAATACTTTGGAACTCATCCTTCCGGCTTTGACTGATTGAACTACCGCCTGTTATTGTATTTCTTATTGTTTCTTCACATCTGTAAAGGTTCCAACGTGCGCTCAGCCTTGGTTAACCCACACGGCTGCTATGAAATATGAGGTGCCTCAAAATATTCTTAAGTCCAGTTAGGTTAGGTTAGGTTAGGTTAGGTATATTTTGTGGTTAAGGTTAGGTTAGGTTAGGTTAGGTATACTTTGTGGTTAAGGTTAGGTTAGGTTAGGTATACTTTGTGGTTAAGGTTAGGTTAGGTTAGATTTTTACATATAGTGACTTTGATGATTTTTTGGGGAGCCATAAATCACTTATATGTGCTTCCCCCACCCAAAAACCCCGTATTCCCGCCAGTTCCCCAGGCTTGTTAGCTATAGGGGGAAGAAAAAAAAGATAGGGGTGAAGGACTTCTTCCAAAGTTTTACCCCAAGGTAAAACTTTGGAAGAAGTCCTTCACCCCTATCTTTTTTTCTTCCCCCTATAGCCACACCAGGACATTGGGCCCCCAAAGGAAACCCGATACCATGGACGATTCAGTCCCAACATGATAGGGGACTATTGCTGGACGCTACAACGTGAAGTAGCTGCTCCCACAAATGAAAGAGCAAACTACAGAAACACTTCTGATGTACTATGGAGCAGGGTGAGTATTTTTGAGTGTTTAGGCATAGTTTTGATCATATGTATATTTAATACCAATTTGAGATCTTGACTGTTTCTTCTGATGAACAGTCTAGATCTGACTGTTCTTCGAACTAGCGCATCTTTCTCTCAAAAAAATCTCGAATTTGTGTTCCAAAATACATATATATATATATATATATATATATATATATAATATATATATATATATATATAAATATATATATATATATATATATATATATATATATATATTATATATATATATATATTATATTATATATATATATATATATATAATAAAGTCAAAATTTACTGTGATTTGCATATTTTCGAATATCTCCAAGATGTGGCACATTTTCGGATATATTTGGAAACATAATTTAAGTATATTTTTTGCCAGATATGTATATTAGGTCCTAATAAAGCCGCAGGCACCACCATAATTTAATTACGAGTAATATATATTAACGTAGGGGGATTGTTTCGATTAATTATATCATTATATAAACGTATATAATTATAATAGATATTAAAATTTAAAATGCCGATATTTAAAAAATTATACGTGCTAGAGAAAAAGCAATGCCAGTTTTGAAATCAGCAGCAAAAATGCTTTCCAACCCACACACAATGAACTCAGAACCATTTTTGGTGTCGACCAGTGAATAGGAAGAAAAAAGATTATGAATAGTTTTTTTTTTTTTTTCCTTCTTTCTTAATTTCAATAGTTTTCTAACCTCTATCCTGTCTCACACTCCTGTGTGAACCTGGCCTCACTCTTTAATTACTCATCCTATTTTTTCTGGTCAATACCCTACGTCTTGGACAAGAGCTAAGCTGTTTACAGTATTCCTAAAAAGGGGGACAGACTTAACCCAAGTAATTATCGAGGCATTAGTGTGACTATTTCAATAACCAAACTATATGACATGGTTTTGTGTGAACGCCTCTACCACTGGTTTACACCTTATAGGGAGCAGGCTGGTGCGCAAAGACAGAGAGGGTGTCTGGAGCATGTTGTTGCCTTGCGACTCTTGACAGATGTAGCACGGAGAAAGAAAATTAGACTATTTGTAGCCTTCATAGATTTCTCCAAGGCATATGATCTTGTTCCTCGTCACAAGATGTTTGAGGTGTTGAAGCAGGCAGGTTGCGGCAGGGTGATGCTGGCGGCGCTGATGGCAATGTACCGCGTCACGGAGAGCTACATGGGCTCCGCGGTGATCACGGCTACGCAAGGTGTAAGGCAGGGACTGTCTACCTCTTGTTTCTTGTTCACTATATTTGTTAATGAATTGATAAAAAGAATAACGAATGCATGCCAACCTGAACCCTTTCTACAATGGTTACTCATATTACTGCTAATGGAAGACACTGTTTTATTGTCAACGACACGGACTGGTATTATGAATAAACTGGATGTATTGCGCATTTTTTGTCATGAGAATGGTATGAAAGTGAATGTTGGCAAGCCTACATTTTTTGTCATAAATGGTGAGGCTAGTGACAGGAAACCGCTATGTGTGGGTGACTTAGTGGTGGAGCACTATGACAGTTATGTATATCTGGGTTCCCCCTTTACATGTGATGGCTCTGTTTCATCGGCAGTGAAAGAACATGCCAATGTAAAGATCTGCCAAGTTTTTAAATTTGTTTCTTCTATAGAAAAAAAACAATTGTGTTCCGTTCATCGTTAAACGTCGAGAGTTTGACGCAGCCCTCACGTCGTCACTTTTGTGAATCGTGGTTCGGTGCCGACACGAAACCTGTCATCAAACTGTACCACTGGGCTATGAAAGCTTTGTTATGGGTAAGAAAGAACACATCCAATCTTGTTTGTTATGCTGAACTGGGGTACCCGACTTTGTCAGACCTTTTACAACATAAACAACACAGTTTTTTTCATAGGTTATGGCTAGAAAGGTCTGGCATGAATGCTGATCACTTTTCTTTTGTTGTTAGAGTTTCTATTGCAATGAATACACCTGTTGCCAAGATTATAAATAGATATACCCACGATGAAATCACGGACATGTCATTATTGGTAGGAAATGTACATAGGGCTATTTTGTCGTCAGATACGTCGATATGTAATGTATATAAGGACATTAATTCTACGATGAGAGTGCATGATGTTTATAAAGAAAAACATACAGTAAATGATATCCACAGAGTCTCGTTCATGAGGTTCAGGGTTTCAGGGTATTCACTGGCTATTGAGACAGGACGGTGGAACAGGCGGGGGCGATGTCGCCTTCCTGCGAGGCCACTGTGAGAGAGCAAGTAGCAGAGAGTAGCAATTTTAGTAATGATTTTATGTGCAAGATTGTTCATAGCAGAGAGTAGCAATTTTAGTAATGATTTTATGTGCAAGATTGTTCATGATATATTGCGGGCGTATGATTAGTTGTGTAGTTGTTAAGGTGTGTTTCGGAGTATATTATGTGTATTGTAATCGTACCAAATAATGTAATGGTTTGTTCATGATATTTTGCGGACGTATGATTAGTTTTATATATGTTAGGATTTGTTTCGGAGTAAGATTAACCTTCTTGGACTACAGCTAGTTGCTATAGGTATAATGATAGCTTATAGAAACAAAATATGAAAGTATTGCAGGTAAAGTAACAAAATAAAATAAAGCGGTGGTTCTCAACCTTTTTTCTGTTGTTTCCCCCTTCAACCAGTTCAACCATCCGGATTTCCCCCTTCATGTGGAGTTGTGGATAAGGAAAAAATGTAGCCAAAACACAAAATTTACTTGCTTAATAACACAAGTATGTATATAGACACTATCCTCTATAATACTGGGAACAAATTTTTGTTGAGTTAGGTCTGACACTTGTTATTAAGTAGTTTTTGGGTGCTGAATCCAAAACTGATCTCAGTTTTTCTCTATCACGTCAAGTTTTTGAACTGTAGGATTTTCGTTTTCTTAAAAAATATGAAAAATACTGTACATAACAGTAACAGTGCTTATTTTATAAAAAGTTGCAAATGTTAACCTACAATGAAAAATGAAAGAAATAGGCATGAATAAAATGTTTATTTAACATTATCATGTTCTTAGAAAGGATAAGGCTATAATTGTGTGCAGGTTAAGGTAAAAATTTACGTTTGTAGCTTTGTCTGGAGTGTTCAACTTGAGGACTATCGCGTTTGATGCTCCAACAATAGTCAGCCATCATATGCACATCCCATCTACCCTGGTAACGTTCTTCCATAACCTTCAAATCTTGGTGAAATCGTTCACCTTGCTCGTCGCTAGCAGCACCAAGATTTTCCGGAAAGTTGGCAAGATGGCTATGCAGAAAATGTACTTTAATACTCATGTTGCAACCAAGCGCTTTGTAGCTCTCCAATAGTTTCTGAACAATTTCTGTGTAATTACTTGCACGTGTATTTCCAAGAAAGTTCTTGACGACGTCTTTGAATGATAGCCAAGCATTCTTTTCAAGGTCTGACATAGTACCGTTGAAATGTTCATCTTTGATGAGCTGTCGAATTTGTGGACCATCAAACACACCGGCCTTGATTTTTTCAATTGACAGTCCAGGAAATGCCAAGATGATGTACTTCAAACAGTCGCCATCAGTTGACAATGCTTTTACAAATTGTTTCATGAGGACCTAGTTTTATGTGCAGAGGTGGGAATATTATTTTCTTCCTGTCAACAAGTGGCTCATGTACAATGTTAGGATCTCCAGGTTTTAAGATCAGATCTCGGAGGCCATTCGTCTGAACCCAATGCTTCTCTCGAGCTCTGCTATCCCACATACAGAGAAAGCAGGGATACTTGTGCTCCCATCTGGCAAACAAATGCATCTTTTTAGGGGTTGAAATTTTGCACATTTAAGATGCAAAATTATGTTCCCTACTTTTGCACTTTAAAGGTTACAAAAGCTGGCACCCACGTTCAAAAACTACAGGTTATTGCACCTTCTGGAAGAGAGTTTTTTTGCAAATTTACACAACCTATTGTACAAATAGGTGCGAATATGCACCCATCCAGAAGGTGCAAAAACTGTACCTCTGCATTCAGGAATGCAATATTAAGTATATCTGGTCCTTTATGGATCTTTAAAGGAAGAATTCCCGATATCATTTTTTTGATTGGCAAGTTAGAGTAAAACTGCTATCCGAAAATCATAATATCATGAATTCCTCACTTTCTATAAGATCCGTTAATTGACATAAATTTGCATCTTGAGGTGTAGTTGTTGCGCTGCAAGAGGGACATTGTACCAAAACAGCTTCTCTCTTCCCGGAGCCCAAATCAATGTGGAAGTCTGCCCAATATACGTACTCTTCAAAATTTAAAGCAAGGATCTATATAACAGGCCATTCATGTTAACATGACTACTTTACTTGTCTTTAAAGCGAAAAATATGCATTAAAAGGAAAAAATAACAAGGATTAAGTAATAAAGGATATAATACAATGATTATAGAAATACATCTTTATTAAGGCGAATGAAAAACGGACTAGATTAGAAACAAAATACATGTTAGTTAAGGTTACATGTTTAAGGGTGTAGGGAATGAATGACAATCTACTTAGTTTCCCCCGCGATTTGGTCCTTCAAACGCTAAAAGATCAGGTGGATGGAAATAATATACTCGATTACTTATTCTTTGCAAAACTGAAACACCAAATTACGTTATTTAGTTTTAAATATCTTAACACAAAATCTGATGAAAAATTGAAACCATGGAAATTTTTAATATAGAGACTTAATTTTTTTTCTTGCTAATGATAAAATAGGCAATCATCATCTAAAAGGAAAAACACGCGACAGTTGGCCAACCTAAATCCTATGCATTATTGCAATAGCCTGATGAGATTAAGTGATTATTTACGGGAAAAGCTATTGGAAAAATATTGGGCCTGGCTCATAATATTGTGTAAAAGTAGAAAAATATGTGTGAATAAGCATCATTTACAGGTATCAAAATATACTGCAAAAACACTGATCTTATAATGTGAGATTAGTTATGAAACAATCTTGTAGGAGGAAAGAAATATATTAACTTTTGAAGCTTCTCTTTACTAAAACGCATTAAAGTAGGAAAGGATTACATATAAAATGCAATAAATATTTTCAAAGGTGGACATCTGATGCAAAGCTTTGTGAATTCTATGCAATGTTTAAGAAAGACCGAAAAAAAAAAATAACTGGGTTGATAGTTAGCATTAAAAAGCCTAACAACTGGAAAAAATACAACCTAAGAAATTTTTTTTTAGAAAACTGAAAAGAAATGAAAGACATTCACTGAAAAAGAAGCAAGATACACAATAAAAAAACGCAGTGGACCAGTGGAATATGATGGCTAATTCCACATATCAAAATGACTGCCTAGATGCCATGCTAATTCTATTTATTACTGCTACAAGAATGCCAGTAGCTAATATAGTGTAGTATATTATATGCATGAGGGATATGCTCCATACCATCATTTCCTACCTTATGTGCCATAGCCTACCTTATACAATCCGTTTGTACATACAAACATTTACTATTATAACACTGGCTGTACAAACAGGTTGTGTCTAGCTAGGCCATGCACATAAGGTAGGAAATGATAATGCAGAAATGGGATATAAATAAGACAAACTAGACAGCCGCCTTATCCAACCGAACACTTGTGGATATAATATTGTACTGTTTGCAGAGAATGACAAAAAAAAATACATAATATCTAGTTAATATTTCAATATGTCTTTGTGAGAAAAGAAACCTGAAAGTAATGTGGACCAAAATGCTGATTGTATTTGGATGCAAGTGAAATACTTAATTTGGAAGGAAATGTATAGTTTGAGAGATGAGAGGTACAAACAATGTTCAATAAAAACAGATGATAAATGAAGAGGAACCCCCTGTGACAACAAGGCAGCATGGAAGGGTAGATAATAGAGAGAACACAACAAGGAAGGGATGTAGCTTCAGTCTAATGTTGAGAGTGCAGTGAAGGCAGTAAAAACAGGAATGGAAAAACAGGACTCAGGGAATAGCTAAAAATCTAAAATAACACGTCTGTAGGGGTGTTTAAAGGAAAACCTATATCAACCATAGATATTTAAATTAGACCAAAACCTGCTTTTTGTTGTTTCCCTCAGTTCAATCTCTTCTGGTTTCCTCAGCCTGATGTTCATGTCGTAGATGTTGTAAAGAGCATTGATTTCAACATTTTGTACAGCTTCAAATGGTTTTGTCAAGCCTAGTTTCTCCATGCAATAACATGAAAACTGTGTTTGTGTTGACCAATTTAGCGTCCCATTACAGTGCTGGTCTGTGCCCATGGAATGACATGTACATTAATCAAAAAAAAAATGTTAAGCCTAGCATTATGTCACAGAGCAGATGAGGGTGTGGCCTAAAATACATAAGGGAAAACAAAAACCACTGACATGCCAGTCACAAAAACAGTATGCAATGGCAAATTGAATGTGACAAAATAAACATAAAGTATTCAAAAATATTATACATTTGGAAACATGGAGCTAAACTCCACAATAGCCATGTAATCTAAACTTATGCTGCTGTCACAACAGAGCCCGTGTGGGCTCACCATTCGCCACCGTGTGAAGAAAATTTGGGCGGGGACGCAGCATACGGTGAGGACACACGGTGGGCCGTTTTCCCGTCCACTGAACACGTTCAAGGGACTTCTGCCGGCCATCCGCGCCCGGGAGAGTAGTTTTGAGTATGCTCAAAACTCCTGCCGGGCGAGTAAAAAGCGGCACGTGAACGGTGAGAAACCTGGTACGAGGACGCTATAAGGACGGCGCATCCGTTTTGCGCCTGTTTGCGGGATGGTGAACCCAGTACCAGGCCGGTGAGTTCCCCGGTATTGGACCCGGTGACAAAATAAAAACATTGCGGCTTGCTGACATTTTTGCTGATTCTTCGCTGTTGGACTTTTTTGTTTTTCTATTAGACGGGAAGACACACCGGGTCTTCCCGCTCACCCAGAGCGCAGCAGAGCCCAGCTTCACCTGGCTCTGTGTGTGACAGCAGCATTAACTTAATGGTAAATTTAGAGTTTTGTCCTTAAATCACATACATTATTTCGATATCACTTTATTCTATCTTTCCAATTAGTTAGGGGGTCTACTCTATACTATACCGATGCAGATTCGTGTTTTTTTTTAAGTGGAAAAAACCAAGTCAGGAGGTTAGGATAAGTTAATGGACCTTGCAGCAAAAAATCCAGGAGAGGCCATAGGCTCCCCTTATTTAAAACTAATGGTTAACTCGCTCCAAAGGATTCCTAACATAACCTGACCTGGGGAGGGATTAAAAAAAAAATAATATATATATATATATTATATATATATATATATATATATATATATATATATATATATATATATATATATATATATATATATAATATATATATATATATATATATATATATATATAAATTCCAGTAGATAGTCAGGTTCAATTGTCTTACTACCTAACCTAACCTAGAACAAACAAAATGGCAATTAATTATTAGTCAGAAACTGGGCCACCCGGATGGTTGTGTAAAAGTTCGGTTCCCAGTAGCCCGCTTGTAGACCGCCGTACAACAAGAACACAATGACGTCACTAAAAGTCGACCGCACCGCCGTTACGCTTGTACGGCTGCCGTACAAAGTTAAAATCAAGTCATCTTCTCCCACTCGGCGGTGTCCGCTCGAGCGGAGGTACTCTAAAACAGCAAAGGCGAACGGACACCCCTGCCGCCATCTTTTTCCCCAGCAGGAAAAACATCCCCACGGGACTGAACCAAAGGCCACATTTATACCCTAGGTAGTAGAAATACGTAGCGCCTCTCTCTCTCTTTCTCTCTCTCTCTCTCTCTCTCTCTCTCTCTCTCTCTCTCTCTCTCTCTCTCTCCTCTCTCTCTCTCTCTCTCCTCTCTTCTCTCTCTCTCTCTCTCTCTCTCTCTCTCTCCTCTCTCTCTCTCTCTCTCTCTCTCTGTTCGTTCGTTCTTGCAAAAAAACAAATCCCAGGAATATTTCTTTTTTTAAACCAGTGTTCACATTTATCTTCGTCTCTCCTCTCTCTCTTCTCTCTTCTCTCTCTCTCTCTCTCTCTCTCTCTCTCTCTCTCTCTCTCTCTCCTCTCTCTCTCTCTCTCTCTCTCCTCTTCTCTCTCTCTCTCTCTCCTCTCTCTCTCTCTCTCTCTCTTCCTCTCTCTCTTTATTAAAAAACATAACATACAGACAGGAGGGAAGCAGGGTCAAGGCAAGGCAAGGGAGAGGTAAGATAATTGATGGCCTGGCTGTTGAGGGTTTGGTGCTAATCCTACAACCTAATCCCTTCCATTCGCCCGGTCAGCATACACTCGACTCCCTTCCTCGTTTTGTGTGTGTGTGTGTGTGTGTTGTGTGTGTGTGCGTGCGTGTGCGTCGTGCGTGTGCGTGTGTGGTGCGCTTGCGTGTGTGTGTGTGTGTGTGTTGTGTGGTGTGTGGTGTGTGTGTGTGTGTGTGTGTGTGTGTGTGTGTGTGGTGTGTGTGTGTGTGTTGCTTGAAAAGGAGTCAGGTGTTGCGTGTGGGACCGGCACGAGTATAGCACCTTGGGAAAACTTCTAATCTCTTCCCCTACCATCGCCGCTCCCACCACCATCACCACCCACTCCAGTCACGGGGAAAGGATATGAAAAGAAAGGCAAGAATGGAAGCTGAAAAACTGAATAAGGAAAGATTGCAGAAAATGATAAGAGGTGCAAAATGCTGGAGGAGGAAAGAAGAGAGAGTTTATGAAAAGGGAATGGAACACACGAAAGACAGCGGAGTACAGAAGAGAGAAAAAGGGAGGTTGAAAAAAGGATATGAATAAAAGAGAGGAGAGAAAAAGATAGCAGCTGACCTGATCTGACTTCAAATCCATATCTCGTCTCGTCTCACTCTCTCCTCTCTCTCTGTCTAATCTTCTGAAATAATATCTATGTATTTACGCATAATAACTTTCCAATATTAAGTGTTTGTGAGAGAGAGAGAGAGAGAGAGGAGAAGGAGAGAGAGAGAGGAGAGAGAGAGGGAGAGAGAGAGAGGAGAGAGAGAGAGAGAGGAGAGAGAGAGAGAGAGGAGAGAGGAGAGGAGAGAGAGTAGAGAGAGAGAGAGGAAGAGGAGAGAGAGAGAGAGAGAGAGAGATGGAGGAGAGGAGTGGAGAGAGGGAGAGAGGAGAAGAGAGAGCTGAAAGAGAGAGAGAGAGAGAGAGAGAGAGAATGAGTGGAGGGAAGGGAGGGTAGAGGCGCTACGAATTTACTAAACTAGGGTAAAAAATGTGGCTTTGGTCAATCCGTGGGGATGTTTTTCCTGCTGGGGAAAAAGATGGCGGGCAGGGGTGTCCGGTCGCCTTTGCTGTTTAGAGTACAACTGTGCCCGGTTACACAAAATACCACTCAAGCGGTGATGATGGGACGTCATTGTGGGCGGTGTACGGCAACGGCGGCCGTAGAAGCGGGCTTAGTGGGAGACGGCCTTAAGCCTACACAAAAGGGTCGCCTACTTTACTCTTGAACAGTCAGGTTAGGTTACGTTAGGTCACGGTAGTTTTCCTTACCAATTTGTTAACTTTGGTGTGGGAATCCAATGATGGTATTTTGAGAAAATCCGATGGTTAGCTATAGAGCGACAGTCAAGCGTCTTCACCCGACAAGGCGACCCTTTCCAGACTGGAAATAAGCGGCCCCACTGCTCCGGCTAGTTGGCGGCCGCCAATCCTGTGGAATATCTACCAAATACTGTAGGTTATATTTGTTAGTGTCCAGAAGTGAATGGTAATTACTACAATATGCCGCAGAAGAAACTACATATACACAAATCGTGTTTATTAAGGTTTGCAGTGAAAGCCCAGTTTGTTGTCTAATAATAATGTGTATTATTAAGCAGAACTGGGCTTTCACTGGCAACCAATACAACAAAATAAACCGACAAAAATATCACACTGTGTTATAATTTCTTTATATAAATATATATCACAGAACCACCTGTTAGTTCACTAACGGTAAAGATTCGCTTATCAAACGCTCTCCTTTTTCAGATGAAATAAGATTTTTCTGATACATTTATGCGTTTGAAAGAATCTGATGTTTGTTTGGTTAAAATTCGTTTTATCGCCCTGCCATATCTAGACTTACTACTTATGAAGGACAAAATTTTTGTCATACACGTCTTCTTACTCAACCTTCAAACTCTTGGCACGCTGTTACTTCGATGAAAATCACGGAAAAATAAATGATAATAAAAATAAATAGGTGAAACTCCGCGTCGCCATCAGCACAGTCATTGACCACAGGCCAATCCCTCCCTCACTGACAGCAGCCAGCTAGGTTAGGTTATGGTTAAGGTTAAGGTTAAGGTTAGGTTTAGTTTAGTTTAAAATAAAACTAAACTTAACCTTAACCTAAACCTCCCTTTTTGACCAAATTAACAGTTGCCAAGAGGCGTGAAGGTTAGTAAAAGACATGTATGACAAAAGATTAGTCCTTCATTAAGGTAGTAAACGATATATAGCAGGGTTGATACAACAAATCTTAACTCACTAATCTAACCTGGGCATTAGGTATTATTTTACACTAGGACCAGAAAACTCCCTACACAAAGTGGGACCATGGTTAAGTTTTACCTTTTAGGATTCTAAGAAAAACTCTCAAATGAGCTTCCGTTGCATATCAATACTTTTGGAGATACGACAAGTGACAAGAGAGACAAAGTGTTTAGTGGCGCTCACTCTTCTTTCTCTTGTGACCTGCATCGCCTCAATTTTTCCTTTGCCGTGGACATTTTTTACGCGGAATTTGGCTTTAGTAGGTTAAACGTGGAGTTAGGTTAGATGGATTCAACCAGTAATTTAGTACGAACTACGTACGTTTAAAGTATTCTATCCTATATATGTTGATGTGTTAAGAAATGATGGCACATTAATAATCGTCGGAAATGCCTCATTTTGCAGTTATCCCCTTAAGGTTAGGGTTTAGGTTAGGGAACTTCCCTAGAAATAGGTAGGTATCTGTAGGTTATTGGTTATATATTTTGATGAATTTTCAGCTTCATATCATCCCATAGTGTATACCGGATATATTTTACGTCATCTACATAATCTACTCCACATACAAAAACTTGTTTCCCCCTTCCCCGCCCAAAACTTCCCGATGGGTCCTCAGGTTTTTTATGGAGGGGGATAACTGCTAAAAATGAGGCATTTCCGACAATTTAATGTGACCAACATTCTTACCAAATCAAAATACATAGGGAAAGAACATTATAATCTCGTACTCAATAATGTTTGAAAGTACCAATTTACGGTCAGAAAAGGTTACGTTAGTGTTCTTAGTGAGTCATAGGGTTAGGTTAGTAGATTTTCCTATTTCCTATTCACTCTCTTTCCTATAAAAAAAACATCTTATATCTCCGAAAGTAGTAATTTCATCAGAAGTTTATCAGAATCCATTAAGGTAAACAAAACCATACTCTATGATTGTGTAGAAAATTATAGTCCTAGTGTAAACATTTACTGGCATTGATTACTTACCGAGCCTCGTGACCCACAATACCCCCTTGTGTATTTTTAGTTTTGGTAAATTTCTAGCATTTCCCCTTACTCTCCCCCTTCCAAGGGGGAGAGCCGACCCCAATCCCTTCACGCAAAACAGTGTGGGGACTTGTGGAAATGCGAGCTTTTCGGGTAGGGAACAATTACTGTGTCGAACATACGTACTTTTGGAGTTATGTAGGGGAGTCAAAATCCCTATATCTAAGGAAATGTACCTAGATCTAGAAAATTTACCTAACCTGAGCTAGCTAACAACCTAACCATTAAATTTGTACACTAGGACAGAAATTCCCTCACACAATTGGGAATGTTGTTCTGTTACCTCAATAGATTCTAAGTGTTTGTTTTTCTCAAAAGTTTGTTCATTCTCTCTATGAACTTCCGCGCAAATCATACTTGCGGAGATATAAGGCGTTTTTAATAAGAAGGAGTGTATGAGATATGAAAATTAAACTAACCTAAACCCCACCTTTAGACTCACTAATCTAACCTAACCTAACCTAACCTATTCCCACACGTTAACCTCCAAACTAAAGCCAAATCTGCATTAAAGAAGTGTCCGCGGCAAGGGAAGAACAGAGTGAAGGAGGTCACAAGAGGAAGAAGAGTGTGACGGACGTAAACACTTTGTCTCGCACCTCCCTATAAACAAATGTCATATCTCCACAAGTAATGAATTGCGACGGAAGTCCATAGAGAGAATGTTTCCTAGAATCGGTAAATTTCTAGTGTTTGCCCATACTCTCCCACTTCCCCAAAACAAGTTGGGAACCTGTGGGAATGCAGGGTTTTCGAGTGGGGAACAAATTATGCGTCAGAAACACGTAATTTAAGAGTTGTGTATGGGGGTTAAATTCTCTAAGATATCTAGGGTATATTCCTTATATCTACAGAAATTTCCCTACCCAAAATAACCTAACCTAGCCAAATGAAACTAACTAGCGGGGGGGCTTGACCCACCGATAACCTAACCTAACCAAATTCTAACTAAGCTAACCTAACCCAATTCTAACCAAACCAAACCAAATCTAACCTAACCTAACCAAATATAACCTAAACAAATTGAACCTATCCTCTAGCGGGGGTGTGGGGGGGTTCTCGACACTTCGGTCATCATTCTGTGAGGATCGTCAGGTTCAACGTCTCTGGACTCGGAAGAAATCCAATTCAATCTCCTAGATCTAGGGAATTTTTCAAACACCCCTAAACTAAAAAACTATGTGGTTGCGATGTTTATTTGTATCCCAGCCAAATATCCCACATTCCCCAGGTCCCCAAGCTTGTTTTGTGGAGAGGGGGAGTATGGGCAAACACTATAATAATACCCTAGAATCCAATGAGGAAATAGAAACCACACTCCAAATTGTGTAGGGAATTTCGGTCCTAGTGTAAAATAATACCACCTAACTTCCTAACCAACCAAATTGAACCTCCAAACGGGGAGGCTCTGCCGCCCTCGACCCCCCGATATTCTAACCTAACCTCCTACGGTTACAGGGAGTTTCGTACACAAGTTGTTTCGTACCCAGGTTTGTTAGTAGTTTCGTACACTGATTTTGAGTTTTTTCGTAGATACCTGATGCGTTTCGTAGCTCTAGTAGTCAAGTTCAACTCTGAGCTGAGTATACGAAAACGACTATGGTTTCATATAGACTACGCAACTTTTTAGTGTACGAAATAACTTATGTAAGAACTGACTGCACCCCTCTCCTCCATATTCCTCGGAAATACTTTGGAACTCATCCTTCCGGCTTTGATGATATGAACTACCGCACTGTATTGTAGCTTATTGTACTTCACATCTGTAAAGGTTCCAACGTGCGCTCAGCCTTGGTTAACCCACACGGCTGCTATGAAATATGAGGTGCCTCAAAATATTCTTAAGTCCAGTTAGGTTAGGTTAGGTTAGGTTAGGTATATTTTGTGGTTAAGGTTAGGTTAGGTTAGGTTAGGTATACTTTGTGGTTAAGGTTAGGTTAGGTTAGGTATACTTTGTGGTTAAGGTTAGGTTAGGTTAGATTTTTACATATAGTGACTTTGATGATTTTTGGGGAGCCATAAATCACTTATATGTGCTTCCCCCACCCAAAAACCCCGTATTCCCGCCAGTTCCCCAGGCTTGTTAGCTATAGGGGGAAGAAAAAAAGATAGGGGTGAAGGACTTCTTCCAAAGTTTTACCCCAAGGTAAAACTTTGGAAGAAGTCCTTCACCCCTATCTTTTTTTCTTCCCCCTATAGCCAACACCAGGACATTGCCACCATGGAAACCCGATACCATGGACGATTCAGTCCCAACATGATAGGGGACTATTGCTGGACGCTACAACGTGAAAGTAGCTGCTCCTACAAAATGAAAGAGCAAACTACAGAAACACTTCTGATGTACTATGGAGCAGGGGTGAGTATTTTTTGAGGGTTAGGCATAGTTTTGATCATATGTATATTTAATACCAATTTGAGATCTTGACTGTTCTTCTGATGAACAGTCTAGATCTGACTGTTCTTCGAACTAGCGCATCTTTCTCTCAAAAAAAAATCTCGAAGTGTTGTTCCAAAAAATATATATATATATATATATATATATATATATATATATATATATATATAATATATATATATATATATATATATATATATATATATATATTATTAATATATAATTATATATATATTATAATATATATATATAAAGTCAAAAATTTACTGTGATTTGGCATATTTCGAATATCTCCAAGATGTGGCACATTTTCGGATATATTTGGAACATAATTTAAGTATATTTTTTGCCAGATATGTATATTAGGTCCTAAT
Organism: Chionoecetes opilio; assembly: GCA_016584305.1. Classification (NCBI taxonomy): domain Eukaryota; kingdom Metazoa; phylum Arthropoda; class Malacostraca; order Decapoda; family Majidae; genus Chionoecetes; species Chionoecetes opilio. The sequence goes on from JACEEZ010024010.1 coordinate 21,939, forward strand.
AAAGCCGCAGGCACCACCATAATTTAATTACGAGTAATATATATTAACGTAGGGGGATTGTTTCGATTAATTATATCATTATATAAACGTATATAATTATAATAGATATTAAAATTTAAAATGCCGATATTTAAAAAATTATACGTGCTAGAGAAAAAAGCAATGCCAGTTTTGAAATCAGCAGCAAAAATGCTTTCCAACCCACACACAATGAAACCAGAACCATTTTTTGGTTGTCGACCAGTGAATAGGAAGAAAAAAGATTATGAATAGTTTTTTTTTTTTTTTCCTTCTTTCTTAATTTCAATAGTTTTCTAACCTCTATCCTGTCTCACACTCCTGTGTGAACCTGGCCTCACTCTTTAATACTCACTCCTTATTTTTCTGGTCAATACCCTACGTCTGGACAAGAGCTAAGCTGTTTACAGTATTCTAGAAAGGGGACAGACTTAACCCAAGTAATTATCGAGGCATTAGTGTGACTATTTCAATAACCAAACTATATGACATGGTTTTGTGTGAACGCCTCTACCACTGGTTTACACCTTATAGGGAGCAGGCTGGTGCGCAAAGACAGAGAGGGTGTCTGGAGTTGTTGCCTTGCGACTCTTGACAGATAGTAGCACGGAGAAAGAAAAATTAGACTATTTGTAGCCTTCATAGATTTCTCAAGGCATATGATCTTGTTCCTCGTCACAAGATGTTTGAGGTGTTGAAGCAGGCAGGTTGCGGCAGGGTGATGCTGGCGGCGCTGATGGCAATGTACCGCGTCACGGAGAGTACATGGGCTCCGCGGTGATCACGGCTACGCAAGGTGTAAGGCAGGGACTGTCTACCTCTTGTTTCTTGTTCACTATATTTGTTAATGAATTGATAAAAGAATAAACGAATGCATGCCAACCTGAACCCTTTCTACAATGGTTACTCATATTACTGCTAATGGAAGACACTGTTTTATTGTCAACGACACGGACTGGTATTATGAATAAACTGGATGTATTGCGCATTTTTTGTCATGAGAATGGTATGAAAGTGAATGTTGGCAAGCCTACATTTTTTGTCATAAATGGTGAGGCTAGTGACAGGAAAACCGCTATGTGTGGGTGACTTAGTGGTGGAGCACTATGACAGTTATGTATATCTGGGTTCCCCCTTTACATGTGATGGCTCTGTTTCATCGGCAGTGAAAAGAACATGCCAATGTAAAGATCTGCAAGTTTTTAAATTAGTTTCTTCTATAGAAAAAAAACAATTGTGTTCCGTTCATCGTTAACGTCGAGAGTTGACGCAGCCCTCACGTCGTCACTTTTGTGAATCGTGGTTCGGTGCCGACACGAAACCTGTCATCAAACTGTACCACTGGGCTATGAAAGCTTTGTTATGGGTAAGAAAGAACACATCCAATCTTGTTGTTATGCTGAAACTGGGGTACCCGACTTTGTCAGACCTTTTACAACATAAACAACACAGTTTTTTCATAGGTTATGGCTAGAAAGTGTCTGGCATGAATGCTGATCACTTTTCTTTGTTGTTAGAGTTTCTATTGCAATGAATACACCTGTTGCCAAGATTATAAATAGATATACCCACGATGAAATCACGGACATGTCATTATTGGTAGGAAATGTACATAGGGCTATTTTGTCGTCAGATACGTCGATATGTAATGTATATAAGGACATTAATTCTACGATGAGAGTGCATGATGTTTATAAAGAAAAACATACAGTAAATGATATCCACAGAGTCTCGTTCATGAGGTTCAGGGTTTCAGGGTATTCACTGGCTATTGAGACAGGACGGTGGAACAGGCGGGGGCGATGTCGCCTTCCGCGAGGCCACTGTGAGAGAGCAAGTAGCAGAGAGTAGCAATTTTAGTAATGATTTTTATGTGGAAGATTGTTCATAGCAGAGAGTAGCAATTTTAGTAAGATTTTATGTGCAAGATTGTTCATGAATATATTGCGGGCGTATGATTAGTGTGTAGTTGTTAAGGTGTGTTCGAGAGTATATTATGTGTATTGTAATCGTACCAAATAATGTAATGGTTTGTTCATGATATTTTGCGGACGTATGATTAGTTTTATATATGTTAGGATTTGTTTCGGAGTAAGATTAACCTTCTTGGACTACAGCTAGTTGCTATAGGTATAATGATAGCTTATAGAAACAAAATATGAAAGTATTGCAGGTAAAGTAACAAAATAAAATAAAGCGGTGGTTCTCAACCTTTTTTCTGTTGTTTCCCCCTTCAACCAGTTCAACCATCCGGATTTCCCCCTTCATGTGGAGTTGTGGATAAGGAAAAAAATGTAGCCAAAACAACAAAATTTACTTGCTTAATAACACAAGTATGTATATAGACACTATCCTCTATAATACTGGGAACAAATTTTTGTGAGTTAGGTCTGACACTTGTTATTAAGTAGTTTTGGTGCTGAATCCAAAACTGATCTCAGTTTTTCTCTATCACGTCAAGTTTTGAACTGTAGGATTTTCGTTTTCTTAAAAAATATGAAAAATACTGTACATAACAGTAACAGTGCTTATTTTATAAAAAGTTGCAAATGTTAACCTACAATGAAAAAATGAAAGAAATAGGCATTGAATAAAATGTTTATTAACATTATCATGTTCTTAGAAAGGATAAGGCTATAATTGTGTGCAGGTTAAGGTAAAAATTTACGTTTGTAGCTTTGTCTGGAGTGTTCAAATTGAGGATATATCGCGTTTGATGCTCCAACAATAGTCAGCCATCATATGGCAATCCCATCTACCCTGGTAACGTTCTTCCATAACCTTCAAATCTTGGTGAAATCGTTCACCTTGCTCGTCGCTAGCAGCACCAAGATTTCCGGAAAGTTGGCAAGATGGCTATGCAGAAAATGTACTTTAATAATCATGTTGCAACCAAGCGCTTTGTAGCTCTCCAATAGTTTCTGAACAATTTCTGTGTAATACTTGCACGTGTATTTCCAAGAAAGTTCTTGACGACGTCTTTGAATGATAGCCAAGCATTCTTTTCAAGGTCTGACATAGTACGTTGAAATGTTCATCTTTGATGAGCTGTCGAATTGTGGACCATCAAACACACCGGCCTTGATTTTTTCAATTGACAGTCCAGGAAATGCCAGATGATGTACTTCAAACAGTCGCCATCAGTGACAATGCTTTACAAATTGTTTCATGAGGACCTAGTTTTATGTGCAGAGGTGGGAATATTATTTTCTTCCTGTCAACAAGTGGCTCATGTACAATGTTAGGATCTCCAGGTTTAAGATCAGATCTCGGAGGCCAATTCGTCTGAA
>JACEEZ010024010.1:25271-30271 GCA_016584305.1 Chionoecetes opilio
ATCCACGTTGTTGACCAAGAAGGAAGGGACACCATTTTAAGTCAACACAGATGATCAATTGTGTTTGTCATATTGCAATAACTCAAGGATCTCTTTACATCTCCATTTCTTAAGAAGGACATGACGAAGGGCCCAATTAGGGGCCTGCGCCAAAAAATTGCCATGGTCGCGTAGAAGGGGGGGACACCACACTTCAAGCTCCGTACTTTGAGCTATCAATAAACAATCGCCAATTCATTTGGATTGTAGATTGAAAGCCAATTCTTCAGTAAAAGCCAGGAATGTTCTGGCAAAAGCACAAAACCGCGATACGGGCATACTTCAGAAAGATACTGCCAGAAAATGTACTTGTTCTGGTATTCCGAAAGTATGAGACCTTGTCACTCCTTGTTCAACACGTAGGTTGGTTCTCGTTCAGTCCTTGATGCTAGTCATTCTTGTGAAGCAGTTGTTTTTCAGTGTTTTTTTTTTTTTAGCCCACAATGCACGTGCTTAAACATTCAACTCGTGCTGAGTCAAATCCCCTACGAACTGAATCTCGGGCATGGTCAAAATACTGATCATTGCGTCCACTGCGTTGCTTAACATCACTCAGATCTCAGAGCGAGCGTAGCTTGTTCGAAAACTGGCACTGGAATTTCAGCTGTGAATGATGGCCATTTGGATCTTTATAGCTGACGGTAGTAGATTGGATATTCTATTTGTGACTTTTATTTTTCTTGTTAAATCCTGATGTTTTCACTAAACAAAAGAAACAGTCGGTGGACATGATCTTTTTGCTCTCGCCAAACCATGGGGAACCAAATGCCAACTTTTCACGTGTTCTTTGGTCCACATCCGTAATCTCTCGACACACTGCTTGCACACTTTGTGAGGGGCCCATAGCTTGTCCTTGATCACCGAGTTTCACTTTAAAATATGCGAAATATGCTTGTTTGACAAATACGCTGATGCTTGCCCCTCTGACTTGGAAATGGTGAAACTACCACATATATAGCAGAAGGAGTCAGGGTTGTTTAGGCATTTACGACCGAGGACGTAGCAGGAGTAGACATGATCTGAAACAAAAGAATATATATACATGTAAATAAAACACTAAGCTGGAATAGTTACAAGCTTTGAAAAAAAAAAAAAAACAGCATAAAACGAAATAGAAAATATACAATGGTATGTTGTTACAAGGTTAAGAGAAAAGCCATAATAAATCCTCCTAATTCCTACTATCCTAGCTTTCTGTTTGCAGATATTGATCTAGTACTGACCTATTGGGAGCTGCACCACACCTCTCACCGCACTGTCTCAATTGTAACTGCACAAACATAGTTTGCCACGTAGCTCTCGATGAGTCAAATCGTAATCAGCTGGCAAGTTTTATACAGCTCACAAGTGAAATTTTGCTTATCTGGAGGGTAAGATGTGGAGAAAAAAATTGACGTCGCTAGAAAAAAAACTGACTACAGATTTGGACAATCAGCATGCCAATTTTAGTCTAAATAAGACTCAAAAATCTAACTCAACAATTTTTTTTTCTTCAAATTGTTCCCCAGTGTAATCTGATATCTATATATACTTGAAGAAAAGTCAATAGACACATTATAAGAGACTTTTATTGCCGACTAAAAAGCTGATTAATTTTGATGTCTTCAGGATAAATTTCCCCCTTAGAACCCTGAAATTTCCCCCTAGGGGGAAATTTCCCCCAGGTTGGGAAATGCAGATCTAAAGTAACTATAACATTATTATTTTTCCCATACTTTTCTCGTGCTCCTCCACACATATTCTTGTCTACACTGTCCTTCAATACTCTCCTTCCGTCCCACCATGTGCTCGGGTTTTTCAAATTGGCGTCTTTTACGGTTCTAATAAGAATAGACTGGTTAAAATTGGGACAGCCGCGAATAAAGAGAAAAAAAGGAGACAAGACCACAGAAAGAAAATGAGAATGAGAAGAGAGAGAGAGGAGAGATGGAGAGGAGAGAGGAGAGAGAGAGAGGAGAGGAGAGAGAGAAGGGGAGAGAGAGAGAGAGAGAGAGAGAGAGAAGACGAGAAGAGAGAGAGAGAGAGAGGAGAAGAGATGAGAGAGAGAGAGAGAGAGGAAGAGAGATGAGGAGAAGAGAGAGAGAGAGGAGAGAGAGAGAGGAGAGAGAGAGAGAGAGAGAGAGAGAGAGGGAGAGGAGAGAGGAGCCGAGGAAGGAGGAGCGCGAGACGGCGAGGGGGAGGAGAGAGGAAGAGAGAGAGAGAGAGAGAGATAGAAGAGAGAGAGAGGAGGGGGGAGGAGGAGAGAGAGAGGAGGAGAGAGGAGAGAGAGAGAGAGAGCAGACGAGAGAGAGAGGAGAGAGGAGAGAGAGAGAGAGACCGAGAGAGAGAGGAGAGAGAGGAGAGACGAAAGAGGAGGAAGAGAGACGAGAGAGAGAGAGAGACGGAGAGGAGAGAGAGAGAGGAAGAGGAGAGCGGAGATGAGGAGAGAGAAAAGAGAGAGAGAAGAGAGAGAGAGAGACGTGAGCTCCAGCACTCCGGTAAGCATCTCATCATTGTGGGTCGATCTCAATCAGTACCCGTCCAGAAGCAGTTTGACGAGCTGTTGAAGGTGTTGGACTCACCAATCACGTCGATTTCCCCACCCACATATCAGGGTCTTCACTTGACCCTGTAATCACCGATTGCCCTGCCAGTATAGGACTGCCGTCCGCTAGCAACAGTGGGTCCTCCGGACCACCTGGCTGTTCTACCAAGATCAAGCTGGCCATCAGGACAGCGATGAGGCAGATGGACTCGCACCAACTGGGGCTAATGGGAACAAGGGAACTGGGATGCAAGAAGGCAACACTTAACTAACATTGTGTGGCTGACGTGCACAGGTGACGTTGACACACCCCATCCCATTCTACCCGTGCGGCCCACAACATCGACCATCAAGTGACTGTGCCATTCGCGAGGACGGAACATTTACCTCAGCCTTCCTACCCGCTATGGTCGACTAGGAACACCCTTGGGGCGCCAGACGCGACCTGCATCTCACCACTTCCATGCACGCCTCAAATCGGGCGTAAAGGGTGGCTGCCAAGCGGACGTAACGCAATAAAAACATGCAATACAAATCATTTACTAAAAGTTGTGATGATAAGATTATGTTTTTATATTAGTATAACGTCTTTATATATTGTGTATCAATGTATTAGTATACTTTCTGATATTATTTGTACTAGCGTTATAGGTTGTTATCCAGTATAATTTATAGAGAGAATGCTGTACTTTTTCCATATTAGTTGTTAATATTGATATTAATAAAAATATTAATCTGCTAGAGATAGTCCTGGCGTCCCAGCCAGAATTTAGCAAATCAACTCTCCTTCTGATATCAATGTATTAAGTTTAAAAAAAAGAAAAAAAAGAGAAAAAAAAAGAGAGCGAGAGAGAGACGAGAGAGAAGAGAGGAGAGGAGGAGAGAGAGAAGAGAGAGAGAGGAGAGAGAGAGAGAGAGAGAGAGCGAGAGAGAGAGAGAGCGAGAGAGAGAGAGACCCCGAGAGAGAGAGATGGAGAGAGAGAGAGAGAGAGAGAGAGGAGATGAAGAGAGAGAGAGCCGATGAGAGAGAGCCGAGACGAGAGAGAGAAGAGAGAGAGAGAGAGAGAGAGAGAGAGAAGAGAGAGATGAGAGAGAGGAAACGAGAGAGAGAGAGAGAGAGAGAGAGAGAGTTGAGAAGAGATGAGAGAGAGATGAGAGAGAGAGTGGAAGAGAGAGGGAAGGAAGAGACGAGAGAGAGAGAGAGAGAGAGAGAGGAGAGAGAGAGAGGACGACATCGAGACGAGAGAGCGGAGAAGAGAGAGAGAGAGAGCAGAGAGCAGAGATGAGCAGACGAGAGACGAGGAGAGAGAGAGAGGAGAGAGAGAGAGAGAGACGAGAGAGAGAGAGAGAACAGAGACTCCGAAGAGGAGAGAGAGTTGAGCAGAGGAGAGAGGAAGAGGATGAGAGGATGAGAGAGAGAGGAGAGAGAGAGAGAAGAGAGAGAGACGAGAGAGGAGGAGAGAGAGAGGGAGAGAAGCGAGAGAGAGATGAGAGGAGAGAGATTGAGAGAGAGAGAGAAAGAGAGGAGAGAGGAGAGAGAGAAGAGAGAGAGAGAGAGAGGAGAGAGAGAGAGAGAGAGAGAGAGAGAGAGGAGAGAGAGAGACGAGGAGAGAGAGAGAGGAGACTGAGAGAGAGAGAGAGAGAGAGAGAGGAAAGAGAGAGAGAGGAGAGAGAGAGAGACGAGAGAGAATGAGAGAGAGACGCAGAGAGAGAGCGAGGAATCCGATGAGAGGAGAGAGAGAGAGAGAGAGCCTGCCAACTACAAACCTACAAATCCAAAACCGATGATCAGCCATGGTTGGTTTTCAGTGTAGGAGAGCCGCTGACAACAAGAAGGCAGGGCGCTAGTGCTGCCGGTACAAGTACCACCCCCTCCCAACTCAACAAACAGCGGCACAAAGACGCCTGCAAGACCATGTTTCAGGTCCAAAAGCAAGGCATACAACCTGGAGAGAGGACTTAACAAGGCCAAGTTACACGCGGCCAGTTAGAGTGAGCAGTAAGAGTGGGGTGTGGAGTGAAGCAGCAGCAAGGCCTCTCTGCTGACAACACCATTCCGCGCTCAACCAGACAAACGGGTTAGTGGCTGTCGCGACCAGGACAAGCTGAGCTGTTGCAGCTCATTTTTCTTTTTAAAAGCTCAGGTACCAGACCCCTCCACGCGCGAACCGCACCCCAGATATACCATCCCTCACCAGAGCTTCTCTGGAGAGGTCTCGAGTTAACAATAAGGGAAGTAGAACATCAGCTGCGGCAAATAGATCCCAGAAGGGCGCTAGGGCCCGACAACATCAGCCCTCACCATCAGCCACATCCTAAAGGGCATGTGCGCCCAGCTCGCTCCACCACTCACCATCATCTTTCAACAACAGTTACTCTCCTCGGGTAAGGGCCCAGCCAATGGAAAGAGGCACGAGTGGGGCCATCCACAAAAAAA
>JACEEZ010024010.1:35271-44841 GCA_016584305.1 Chionoecetes opilio
TGTCACTGCGTTCTTCAACATCACTCAGATCTTCTAGAGAGGTAGTTGTTCGAAAACTGGCACTGGATTTTCAGCTGAATGAGGCATTGGTCTTATAGCTGACGGTAGATTAGGATATTCTATTTTACTTTTATTTTTCTTGTTAAATCCTGATGTTTTCACTAAACAAAGTAACAGTCTGTGGAATGATCTTTTTGCTCTCGCCAAACCATGGGGATACCAAATGCCAACTTTCACGTGTTCCTTTGGTCCACATCCGTAATCTCTCGACACACTGCTTGCACACTTTGTGAGGGGCCCATAGCTTGTCTGATCACCGAGTTTCACTTTAAAATATGCGAAATATGCTTGTTTGACAAATACGCTGATGCTTGCCCTCTGACTTGGAATGGTGAAACTACCACATATATAGCAGAAGGAGTCAGGGTTGTTTAGGCATTTACGACGAGACGTAGCAGGAGCAGACATGATCTGAAACAAAAGAAATATATATCTATGTAAATAAAACACTAAGCTGGAATAGTTACAAGCTTTGAAAACAAAAAAACAGCATAAAACGAAATAGAAATTACAATGGTATGTTGTTACAAGGTTATGAGAAAAGCCATAACAAATCCTCCTAATTCCTACTATCCTAGCTTTCTGTTTGCAGATATTGATAGTACTGACCTATTGGGAGCTGCACACACCTCTCACCGCACTGTCTCAATTGTAACTGCACAAATAAGTTGCCACATAGCTCTCGATGAGTCAAATCGTAATCAGCTGGCAAGTTTTACTACAGCTCACAAGTGGAATTTTGCTTATCTGGAGGGTAAGCTGTGGAGAAAAAACTTGACGTGCTAGAAAAAAACTGACTACAGATTTGGAATCAGCATGCCAATTTTAGTCTAAATAAGCTCAAAAATCTAACTCAACAATTTTTTTTTCTTCAAATTGTTCCCCAGTGTTATATATATATATATATATATATATATATATATATATATATATAATATATATATATATATATATATATATATATATATATATATATACAAATCATGCACCAATGACCGTAGTTTCCATGTACAATGTACTACATGTACATTTTTTGCAAACGATAGATAGCGGGTGGAGTCTTCTGACTGACGTCACAGCAACATCACGGTAGCCTCGTGTCGGTTGCCAGTTTGTCACCCAGGAAGTTAACGTTATAGTCAAGAATGAAGTGCCTTAATTATACACTTTTGGTTAATAAACCACATTGATAATATTAGCGGAAGGTCTGAAACTATCTTTGCCAAAATATGACACTAATCCAACAGTTTGTTACAGAGTTATTCCCGAAAAACGATGTAACACGGCCTCTGAAACGCATAGTTTTTTTTTTATTAAATATATTGTCATGTCTTACCTCCTGGCCGGCATGTCACAGCCACCCACTAGTCTTACTCTTCACACGCTCATCAACAATGCACTTCACTGATAACGTTCTATGGCAAGCAATAACAGCCTAGCAGCGCCCCCTCATTATAAACATGTCACTGGTCAAGCCATCATAAAACACTGAAGCCAAGTTGTTGAGCTCCGGAATGTTAATGGTTTAAGCTCAGCACCACATTGACCCCCCTTAACGCCGCAGGCAGCAGGTCAGCTAGCTTATTGAGCAGTCACAGCAATGGTCTTTCCTCACAAGGAGTAGATGAAGTCACGTCGCTAACTAACCAGTGGCGTAGCTAGGTATTTATGATTGGGTGGGCACCTGGGAGGACACAGCTGACTATGGGTGGGCACTAGATGAGCTGAACAAGCCCATACAGCTGGGGAGTTTGGTGGGGACTGGGGACTTACTTTCACTTACAGTGCCAAGACCTCCCCCCCCCCCCCCCCCCCCCTTGCATATTTTGCATTCTGACCAATATCAAGAGTTTATCTGATGTGGCATGGACTATGGAAGGTTATTAGATGGTATTCTAGGCGTGTGTGTTGAGTACTGTAGGGCATCATCCAGTTGTTGATGGAGAACGAAATAAAGCAGTCATGACAAAAAATGAAATACATATATTACCACTTATACAAAATAGAAATAACATAATTGAACTGAAAATTTAAAAAAAATGCAGAAGTTTTAAAGCAGCAGGCAAATAAAATAAAAATTTCCACTGAGAAAGTGAAAATACCTCACTTAAGCAGAATTCTTCTGTTCTTGTGGTTCTCAGCAAACTTATCAACAAATTCTTCTAAATCAAGGCTTTTAACTCGCCTGCTTTCAATTGACAACACAGCAAGATGACCTAATCTCTCATTGCCCATTGTATTTCTCAGTGTAGTTTTGATTAATTTCAGAGCAGAAAAGCTTCCCTCTGCTGAAACTGATGACACAGGTAAAACATACATAAATTTTGGCCAGTCTGTAGAACTCAGGAAATGCCTCTTCATATGGACCAAGAATTCTCACTAAATCTAACAGTGATTTGGGCTTTTCATTGTCACTTACATCCTTATAGCGTCTTTTTAACATGCGTTTTACAGAGTGCAGCTCATGGTTAAGATCTTCCTCATTAGCACGAAATGTATGAATAAGTCCAGACATTTTCTCAAAAGATAAGAACTCCTTATTTTGTGGATTCAGTGCCTGTAATGCTTTCATAAGTTCACATGCTTCATTATTGAAGCGCCTTGTCATTTCTGTTAACATATGATCTAGAATAGGATAGAAGAAGTTAATTCGTGTTGAATCCTTAACACTGAAATCAAAGTGTGTGCTCCCTGACTGTTTTCCAATATAATCAGTAACAACAAAATCCTGCAATTTTGTAGACAGTTTCCGTTTCCTTGGTGATCTACACATTCTACACTCTGAAGTATCAAAACCATGAGCTGCTGAGTTTCTCTCAACTTCATCCCACAACGCATCAAAAGAGGCTGGGTCTGACCGCATTTCTTCAGGGTGGGCTCTTACAGTTTCAATTAATTCTACAGCTTTTACCATGTCAAGATTGGCTGATTGTAGCAAATTTGATAACTGATTTATCCTACCAAGAATATGTGTCATAATGGCTAGCTTCATAGCAAACCCAGCATCTATTTGACCTAAAAGTCTTCTTGCATCAATAGCTCTGTCAGCATTGCAATCATTTGATAAACCTTCTAGAACACGCAGAACGGCATTCAGTCTCTCTTTCATTACTTTGCAAGTATCATATCTGCAAGCCCATCTGGTATCTGAAAGTCGTTGTAGCTCTCTAGTTTGCTCATTGGAATACATTTCCTTTTGCACATCCAACCATTTTGCATGGACATAAGATCCACTGATGAATACATACAGTTTTTCCAATAATGAGAAGAACTGTGCAGTCAAGAGGGAGACACGTACCAATTAAGTACCAACACAAGGCATTATAGAAAATTTGTAAGGGTAACTGGTGTAATTTAGTTATGTTCGTTGCTATTAAAAGTGATCAATGGAAAGTATATGAATTTAACTCACTCAGAGGCATGTTTCTTTCTTTCAAGCAGAGGAAAAATATTTGTTGTATTTGAGGTCGAGGGTAAGTCATCAGTAGAAATTATTTATAATACTCCATGCATGCTCCCTCAGTCCTACCTAGTGGAACACGGCTCCCACACCACATGGCAGCCGTGGCCAGTGGGTGGGCACCTGGGCGGGCACCGGCTTCTCGTGGGTGGGCACGTGCCCACCCAGGCCCACCCGTAGCTACGCCACTGTAAATAACAAAAGAGCATCGCTACAAAACATACGGTACTATCCTTATATTTCCGTATGCATTCTGCAAATATACAATGTTTTCCGTTTTCTAACTTAAACAGATGCGAGCGGTTATTTTTTTACTCATGACTATTTTATTGATTATTTTGCATTATTATTGATTATTTTATTGATTATTTATTATTTGCAGCGTTTCCATAAGACGCCCGCTGCTCCTATAATAATCATTTAGAATGTCGACGTCAGCAGGACACAGAAACGATCAATCTTACCTTCTGTATATTCGCAGCATCAGCGAGACAGCATCATGCTTTTGCCTCACATACTTTCGTCTTCTTCACTCTCCTCCCCATAACTGGATTGATTTAAGTTTAACGGGGACAAAAAAAAACTATACAGTGTTTGGTATTTTCCAGCAACACTGGCAGACGCAGCATATGCAATACGTCAGTCCAACTAGACAAGTAAAGCAATGGGGGAGGCGTTACTATCGTGGGAGTACAGGCATGTGCGGTTATAATCTCCATTTTACAACGACTATTTAGTGAATATCAAATTAGTGCAATATATGCCTTCTAAGGCCTCAAAATACCCCTAAAAAGGCTTGATATTAAAAAAAAATCTGACCCCTCCAGGGCTCTCCTCAGACCCCCAGCTGTATAGACTCGCATCGTTCACCCCCCCCCCCCCATTAAAATACTTTTGGATTCACCCCTGCGCCCCTCCCCCGCTCTCCAAGGACCTACATATATCTACCGCAGGGGAGGCGGTAGCGGAGTGGTTAGCGTCTCCGACAGGCGTTCTCGGTGACCCGAGTTCGATCCCCGAAGAAACCCAAAACCTTTCTGCACCGTCGAGTGGCCTAAGAACACCCACATGCCCTGCCCATCAACTCTACCTTCGACTGCGAGTGCATCGGAGGACACAGGGGGGCGGCATGAGCCTCACAGGCGTCACTATAAGAATCCTGCCTGCGCCACCACGGGCGAGGACCAACCATCACAGCCCTCAAGTGAACCTCCAGAGCCTACCATCCGAGCCCTGGGTCACCACTGCCTACAGGCGCTATAGGCTCAAATGTAAAAAAAAAAATATATATACTCAGCTGCTTCCGAGTCCTTTATTCTTTATTCTTATTATCCAAATTTACTCTTCAATATTAAGGCAATTTTTCTTACATTTCTGTATCAATAAAGATGGACTTTATTTTTTTAATTATCGAAATATACTCTGGAATTTTTAAGCAATTTTTCTTTAATTTATGTAAAACAAAAACAAAATCCCATATGTGAGGGGTTCGGCTAGTGTTTGGTAGTTTTCGTTAGGGTTCGGCGTCTCTGAAAAGGTTAAGAACCACTGCGCTTAGAGTCTAACAAGTGCTTGTGGGCCCTTCGGACCCATGTATTGATGTTTGTAGTAGTAGTATATATTAGACATGTGATTGCAAACTCCAATCGTGTTGTTGCTGTCGTTGGTCACTGGTCAAAGTGCCTCGGGGTAGATCAGTTCCGTGTGTTTCCCAACCCCTTTTGGTGTTCCGTGTGTTTCCCAAACACACACACCACACCGCACACAAACTTTTAAGCCCATGAGTCTACTGATTTTTGTGAAGGCGAAAGACTTTTACCGCAAGTTTTTCCTGTAATATAATCTCTTAAAAGTGCTTTACCCCAAAACCCCCCTTCAAATTATTAAAATGACAGGGGCCCGAGCCGTTACCCCCCACGATTTTTTTGCGATTTTTTAGCCTACTCTCAAAAAAATTAAATTTTACGGTTTCGGTAAAACAAAATAACAGACAGACAGACAACACACAGAAAAACCCGGTTCTCCTATAGTATTTAGATACCTCACTTTTTGGTGTGGGAAAAAGGGGTTCCAATTCTGGAAATTTTAATAGGTGTGTCAGACTAGGAAACCTCCCTTTTTCGGTTTGGGTTGTATGGGGGGAGGGGTTCCCTTTTTACATTACCACCACACTGGTGAACATAGAGAGTTTGTTTTTTGATGACCTTCCTTGGGAAACCCCCAAAAATCAGCGCCCATTTTAAATTTAAAAGGGCCATCAAGCCCTAAGGTATTCTAACTTTTTAAAACACCATTATCTCTGAGCATTTCAGCTGCTTTTAGTCCTTAAAACGTTAAACTAATACCAATATTTTTAACTACAGCGCTACCCTAATTTATATTTTCCAATTGGATAGGGTTGAACTTGTCAAAGGTTTAAAAGCCTCTTGGCGAGAAAACGTATGGCTAAATTCACTTTTTAAATTATGGGTAGTTTAATAATTCAACTATCCCCCTCTTATGAGGACTTTGTGCACCACTGCAAACATCGCTTTACAATGACTGAATCCCTTTGGCTCACCCCAATTCTGCAGTAGAACAGCGCTAAAACTCTTTTTTTAGTGACTCCTTTTAACTGCTGTAGGGCTAGTTAATTCACTGTTAGGACAAAGACGATGTTAAAAATAGATTTTTTACTTTTCCCTACAAGTTCTTAATTTTAGGACATGCCTTTAAAGCATTTTACCACGGAGCAGGTTAGGCTTTTTACAAGGCTCATTAACCTTTTTAACCCCTCGTGGAAAAATCTGAAGATTTACTGTGGAGGGGGGTGTTCCCCCTCAAAAGACACAATATATTCTTCGTACTTCCAAAGTACCCCTGGATTTAGGGATTTTTTTTTTATTTGAGTAGGTTTTATGGTTTACGGGAAAGGCTGAGAAGTTTGAATCTTAATTACAGTGTTTGATTTCGAACTTTAACAGGCGCAAGATAAATCCCCATAACGAGGGTTTTTAAAAACTCTAAGGTTGACTGATATAGCTGTTTCCCCCTTGGGTTTTACAATCTTGATCTCCCTGGGGGGGGGGTTCTTAAATACCTTGAAAAATTTTGGGTTTAAAAGAAGCTTTAGTTTTGAGGAAATGACACCTCCAGTAATCCCTCTATTTTTACTTTATCGAGATTCTTTGACACTCGGGGTTCAAAATTGATCATACTTTGGTAAATATTTCTTTATCCCCCAGTTTGTCTTATTAACTTCATTAGGAAGTAAGCCCCCTCTTTTTACCCCATTGCTATTTAAAAATGGTAACTGTTTTTAAAAATTAATAAAATAAAAGGGTATTGCTTAATTGCTCCCACACTTTTTACATATTCTGTGACATTGCTAACTTAGCCGTAATGATTTTGCAATTTCCCCATGATTTATTTAAATAACTAAGTCAAATAAAATTTTAAATGCAAGTTTTACGTCCTAAAAATATTTTTTAATTGAAAATTTAATTGTTATTCTTAAGAGGTGGAAGGGCCGTTGGTTGGTCTTCAAACCAAAACCGGGCCCAGCCCAACCCCCACTTAACTATTACAACAAACTGTGCTCCCAACCTCTGATGTTATCTACTACCTAGCTAGGTAGTCACACGGCTGTCGATCTTTCCCGACGCCGGAAACACCTCACTCCGCTCTCAAAAACCCCTGTTGTGGAGGTTTTTAGCTTTACCTCCAATCGACCCTTTGAATTATTGAAAACCCAAAATTCCCCACTCGGGGGACCTTTGTGGATATTTACAAACCAAAATTTTTTTGAGATCTTACCTATAGAAAACCCTTGTCTATCTCATCCCGCCAATACCCAAATAGTCAAAATAATAGGATCTTTCGGGGGATGTAGGGTTTAATTGGGTTGTAGGGGTTATCAAAACTGCAAGTTTGTTTTCGAAGTGGTCGCGCGCGTCGAGGCCGCAGATAAAGGGCAGGGCTTTATTTTTTTTGGGCCGTCAAGTGGTTCACAACCATCACGGCGCGGCGATTATATCACTGAGGCGTCAAAAGCTATTCCGCTTTAAAGACGCGGGATGATATTCACTATTCGATAAGACACGTCCTATTTTAAACACTTTTATGACAAAAGAAAAGATTACAAATTCTTTTCATTTAAAACAAGAAGCACGTGAAGGGGTTTTTTAACGGGAGGGGTTTGGGTGAAAATGACCCCCGTGGGCGGCTGGGCAGGCCCCTGGTGCCTACCTAGTACCTATCGTGTCAAAAAACGTCGGTGGCGAAGGCCCCGTACCCAATCCCTTTCCACGTAAACCCCAGGATAGGAGGGAAAATTTTGACGACGACCAATAGCCCGTCGCGCAAAACAAGGTGCAAATTTAAAAAGGTGCCAAGCTAATACTAATGGCAATGTTCAATTTCCATCCCATCTTACATTGACTTTTAAAATACCTTAATTAATAGCCTTTCCATTTTTAACTTATGTAAACATCCCTACGCACCCCTTATGTGAGCGGACAATACCTCCCCACAAGGGGGGAGGGGAAAAAAACCCCCACTCACCAAATTATTGAGAGGGTGGTTTGGGGGATAGTTTTTTCCCCAAGACAGAATGATGAGGCATTTAAAGGGGTTTCTTTTCATTCATGGATAAGATATAAAGAAAAAAATAATGATCAAATATGATATGCCCCAAAACTATATTGCGAAATAATGTCTGGGCCCCTCACAAAAAAAAAATATAAGATATTGAAAGTTGCAAAGGTACTTCTAAGATGGTGCCCGAAATTTAAAGATCTACCTAGAGCAAAGACTAAAGGGGAAAACAAATTGCCAACCCAAAGGTATAGGTTTTTTGCAAAAAGAAATATACGCGTTTTACATTATTCATGGGGTTATAATAAGGATTTTTTGGCAAAAGAAGCTTCGACCACAGGGGCCCACAAAATTCTACTAAATACTTAGAGGAAAGCTTTAAGGGGGGTAGGGTTTAAAATTACCTTTATCATGCAAAGAGAAGGTAAAATTTACCCATACACCCCCTTGAAGCATTCCTCTACAGTGTTTTGTAGAATTTTAGGGCAATGTGGTCGAATGCTTTTATTTTGCCAAAAATCCTCATTATAACGCCATGAATAAAGTAAAAAAGCGTATATTTTAATTTTTCATAACCTTGTTGACCATACAAAACTTAACCTTTTCACGCACGAAAAGTTTATTAGTTTTTTTTTCCCTCCATGCGACATCAATTTGGGGGGTTCTAAATTCCCCCCGGAAAGGCTTGACCGTGCGGCGAATGTTTTTTTTTTATGTTATCAATTTCAAACCCCGATTTTCTTTTTCCTGGATTATTTTATATCGTTGGTTTCACAAGAGTTATTCTGCCCTTTTGAAAGGCAAAAATAACAAGAAATGCAAATAAAAAGCAGGTTTAAGACTTCAAAAAAAAATTTTAAAGAGAAATAAGAACTTACGTTCACCACTTCGTAGCTCTACCCCTGAGTCGACTTTTTTGGTTTATATGCCTAAAAGCGGACTTTTGAGGATTCCAACGTTTCCCTTATAAATTTTTAATGGCCAGTAGATTTTGAAAAATGGGGGAAAAATTAAAAACCCTGTTGGGAAAATGGAGGCTAAGAAGGGGGGCTAAAACGCGCCGCTGAGAGTGAAAAGGGAACGGGGGCCCTTACACTTCAAACCATTCGCACGAGCGGTTGCAATTATTTATTTTTTGGCCTAGCGGGGGCTTTTTCGCAGAAAAATTTTGACGCGATTCTATAAATTTCTTTATTTTTGGTGAATTTTTTATGTTTTTTGACGCAATTCGCGTCAAAACCTAAAAGTACCGGCCCCTTTTGACCGATCGCGTCCCGTGCGTGAAAAGGGGTTTAAATTTAGCTGGTTTGGTAGGAATAATGGAAAAAAGTCTAGCCCGACACCCCCCAGACCCACGTCCTGGGGGTGACGGAGGTTCCCAACGGCCACCAATGGGGGTCAGCCACTGTTATAGTCAATTATTCCTTCCCCTGACATTAAGCCTATTTTTTTTAAAACACACAAACTAGTAAAAC
>JACEEZ010024011.1:0-12990 GCA_016584305.1 Chionoecetes opilio
AACTGTAGCTTTACAATAGTATATATACAAGTACTTTTACTTATCATATTGCTATAAACCGAAAAAATGTAGTGTTTTCAATGATTTTAGCTAGTTATCAGTGAAGAGTTGTTTTTTCTACAAATTGAAGTATATTTCTTTATATCTGTAGCTAAATAGCGTTTTATATTTACTGCAACTATATTTTACAAAATTAGTAGCTAAAAATATGTGTTTTTCATAAAATTTATGTATCAATTTTAATCTTAAAAATAACTTTTTTTCAAGTGTTTTAATGTATTTTTGAAAGCCTGAAAAATGTCGAAATTTGACATTATTCAGCACTTTTACACAACTATATATTACAATATTTTGAGCTTAAAATATGTATTTTTCATGTAATTTATGTATCAATTTTTTTCTTAAAAACAACGTTTTTTCAAGTGTTTTAATGTATTTTTGAAGGGCTAAAAAATGTCGAAAATTGACATTATTCAGCCCTTTTAGAAGAAATAGAGATAGAGATTAGATAGAGAAATTAAAAATGTGGAATTAGAGTTGTTTTCGTTAGAAATTGCTATTTTAAACTACTGTAAGCTTATAATAGGAGTTTGGGACTCTATATTGTGATACAATTGTATATTATACGTGTTTTTCATAGTTTCTTCTTAATTGTAGTGTTATATCATTAATAGAAGGAATTTACCTTATAATAATGCTTTATAACCACAAAATGTGTTCTTTTCAATGATTTTAGCTAGTTATCGGTGATATATAGCTGTTTTCCTACAAATTGAAGTAAACAATCCTTTTTTTAGAATAATTTGCACTTATAAGTAGCTTACATTACATTAAGCTAACAAATAGAAGAGTAAGAGGTTATTTATTGTGATATAACGGTATATTGCAACCGTTTTTCATAGTTTCTTGTAAACTGTAGCGTTATTGTATATATACAAGTAGTGATACTTATTATATTGCTATAAACCCATAAAATGTAGTGTTTTCAATGATTGTAGCTAGTTATCAGTGATATATAGCTGTTTTCCTACAAATTGAAGTATGAAATCCTCTTTTTTGAATAATTTGCACCTATAGCTTACATTACATTAAGCTATTAAATAGAGGTTATTTATTGTGATATAACGGTATATTGCACGCGTGTTTGATAGTTTCTTCTAAACTGTAGCGTTATTGTATATATACAGGTAGTTTTACTTATTATATTGCTATAAACCCATAAAATGTAGTGTTTTCAATGGATTTAGCTAGTTATCAGTGATATATAGCTGTTTTCCTACAAATTGAAGTATAAAATCCTCTTTTTAGAATAATGTGCACCTATAAGTAGCTTACATTACATTAAGCTAATAAATAGAAGAGTGAGAGGTTATTTATTGTGATATAACGGTATATTGCAAGCGTTTTTCATAGTTTCTTGTAAACTGTAGCGTTATTGTATATATACAAGTAGTTTTACTTATCATATTGCTATAAACCCAAAAAATGTAGTGTTTTCAATAATTTTAGCTAGTTATCAGTGAAGAGTTGTTTTTTCTACAAATTGAAGTATATTTCTTTATATCTGTAGCTAAATAGCTTTTTATATTTGATACAACTATATTTTACAAAAATAATAGCTAAAAATATGTATTTTTCATGAAATTTAGATATTAATTTTAATCTTATAAACAATGTTTTTTCAAGTATTTTAATGGTTTTTTGAAATGCTAAATAATGTCAAAATTGACATGATTCAGCACTTTACCACAACATGTTTTAACAATATTATGAGCTTTTTAAAATATGTATTTGTCAGAAAATTTATGTATCAATTTCATTCTTAAAAACAAACGTTTTTTCAAGTGTTTTAAGAATTTGTGAATGGCTAAAAAATGTCGAAATTGACATTATTCAGCCCTTTTTATGATAGAGAAATCAAAATGTGGAATTATAGTTGTTTTCGTTAGAAATTGCCCATTTTAAAATACTGTAAGCTTATATAGGAGTTGAGACTCTATATGTGATACAATTAGCATATTATACGTGTTTTTCATAGTTTCTTCGTAATTGTAGTGTACATTAATAGAAGGAAATACCTTATGATTAATGCTTATACCCACAAAATGTGTTTCTTTTCATGGTTTTAGGCTAGTTATTGGTGATATATAGCTGTATCCTACAAATTGAAGTAATTACAATCCTTTTTTTAGAAAAATTTAGGACTAATAAGTAGCTTACTTATAGTAGCTTACATTAAGCATTAAGCTAATAAATAGAAAGAGTAAGAGGGTTATTTACGTGAATAACGCTATATTGCATGCGTTTTTCATAGTTTCCTTGTAAACCTGTAGCGTTATTGTAAAATACAAGTAGTTTTACTTATCATATTGCTATAACCTCATGAAATTGTAGTGTTTTCAATGATATTAGCTATTATCTGTGATATATAGCTATTCCTACAAAATGAAGTATAAATCCTTATTTTTTAGAAACAATTTGCACCTATTAGTAGCTACATTACATTAAGCTCATTAAATAGAAGAGTAAGAGGTTATTTATTGTTTTTTTTTTTTCTTGATAAACGGTATTATTGCAGGCGTTTTCATAGTTCTTCTAACCTGTAGGTTATTGATAATTACAAGTAGTTTTACTTATTAAAATGCTATAAAACCCATAAAAGAATAATTTCAATGATTTTAGCTAGTATCAGTGATATATAGCTGTTTCCTACAATTGAAGTATAAAATCCTTCTTTTAGAATAATTTGAACCTATAAGTAGCTTACATTACATTAAGCTATTAAATAGAAGAGTAAGAGGTTAATTTATTGTGATATAACGGTCTAGTGCAAGATCCGTTTTTCATAGTTTCTTGTAAACTGTAGCGTTTGTGTATATATACAAGTAGTTTACTTATCATATGTATAAACCCATAAATGTAGTGTTTCAATGATTTAGTATTTAATCGGAGGATATACAGCCTGTTTCTACAAATTGAAGAGTTAATCCTCTTTTTAGAATAATTTGCACCTATATCAAGTAGCTTACATTACATTAGCTAATAAATAGATAAGAGTAGAGGTTTCTTTTATTGTGATATAACGGTATATTGCAAGCGTTTTCATAGTTTCTTCTAAACTGTAGCGTTATGTGTAATTATATACAGAGTTTTACTTAATATATTGCTATAAAACCCAATTAAAATGTAGTGTTCAATGATTTTTAGCTAGTTATCAGTGATATATAGATGTTTTCTACAAATTGAAGTACAAACTCCTTGTTTTAGAATAATATGGACCTATAAGTAGCTTACATTACATAGCTATTAAATAGAAGAGTAAGAGTTATTTATTGTGATCTATAACGGTCATATTGCAAGCGTTTTCATAGTTAGTTCTTTGAAACTGTAGCGTTATTGTTATATATACAAGTAGTTTCTGACTGAGCATATTTGCTATAAACCCAAAAATGTAGTGTTTTCAATGATTAGCTAGTGATCAGTGAAGAGTGGTTTGTTTTGGTCTACAAATTGAAAGTATATTTCTTTATACTTTAGCTAAGTAGCTTTTTTACATTGCGACAACTATATTTTACAAAATTAATAGCAAAAAAATATGTATTTTTCATGAAATTTAGATATCATTTTAATCTTGAAAACATGTTTTCAAGAATTTCTAAGTATTTTAAAAACACTAAATAATGTCGAAATTTTACATTATCAGCACTTTACACAAATATAGTTTACAATGTTATGAGCTAAAAATATGAATTTTCAGTATTTAGTATCAATTTAATCTAAAAACAACGTTTTTTCAAGTGTTTTAATGTATTTCTGAAAGGGCCTAAAAAATGTTCGAAATTTGACATTTATTCAGCACTTTTAACACAACTATATTTACAATATATGAGCTTACAAAAAATATGTATTTTTCATGTAATGTAGTATCCAATTTTATTCTAACCAAAGAACGTTTTTTCAAGTGTTTTAATGTATTTTTGAAAGTGATTAAAAAAAGGTCGAAAATTGAGACTAGTCAGCTCTTTTTTGATAGAGAAATTCAAAATGTGGAATTATAGTTGTTGCGTTAGAATTGCTATTTTAAACTACGAGCTTAATGAATAGGAGTTTGAGACTCTATATTGTGATACAATGTATTTATCCGTGTTTTCATAGTTTCTTCTTAATTGTACTGTTATATCATTAATAGGAAGGAATTCCTTATGATAATGCTTTATAACACAAAATGTGTCTTTTCAATGATTTAGATACGTTATCGGTGATATATAGCTGTTTTCTACAAATGAAGTAAACAAGCTTTTTTTAGGATTAATTTGCACTGATAAGTAGCTTACATACATTAAGCTAATAAATAGAAGAGTACGAGTTTATTTATTGTGATATAACGGTATATTGCAACCGTTTTCTTAGTTCTTGTAAACTGTAAGCGTTATGGTATATATACAAGTGTGATACTTTTATATTGCCTATAAACTCAGAAAAATGTAGTGTTTTCAATGATTGTAGCTAGTATCAGTGATATATATATGTTTCTTAAATTGAGTATAAATCCTCTTTTTGAAGAATTGCACCTATAAGTAGGCTTACATTACATAAGCTAGTAAATAGAAGAGTCAGAGGTTATTTTATTGTGATAGAACGGTATATGCCACGCATTTTTCATTAGTTTCTTCTAAAACTGTAGCGTATTGTATATATAACAAATTTAGTTTACTTATTATATGCTATAAACCCATAAAATGTAGTGTTTTTCCAATGAGTTTAGCTAGTTATCAGTGATATATAGCTGTTTTCCAACAAATGAAGTATAAAATCCTCTTTTTAGAATAGTTTGCACCTATAAGTAGCTTACATACCATTAAAGCTAATAAATAGAAGAGTAAGAGGTTTATTTATTGTGATATAACGTATATGCACGCAGTTTTAAACATAGTTTCTTTGTAAACTGTAGCGTTTGGTATATATCAAGTAGTTTTACTTAATTCATATTGCGATAAACCCTAAAATGGAGGGTTTCAATGATATTAGCTCTTTATCGGTGATATAAAGCTGTGTTCCACAATTGAAGTATAAAAGTCTCTTTTTAGATAATTTGCACCTAAGTATCTTACATTTACTTAAGCTAATAAATAGAGAGTAAGAGGTTATTTATTGGTGATAAATAACGGTAATTGCAAGCGTTTTTTCATAGTTTCTTCTAAATGTAGCGTTATTGTTTATATACAGTAGTTTTACTTATTATATTGCTATAAACCCAAAAATGTAGTTGTTTTCAATTATTTTAGCTAGTTATCAAGTGAGGATATAACGTTTCTACAAACTGAAGTATAATCCTCTTTTTAGAAACTAATTTGCACCTATAAGTAGCTTACATACATAAGCTATTACTAGAAGAGTAAGAGGTTTTTTATGGTGAATAACGGTATATGCCAAGCATTTTTCATATTCTTGTAAACTGTAGCGTTATGTATTATAACAAAGTAGTTTTACTTAGCATATTGCCTAATCAACCCATAAAATGTAGTGTTTGCAATGATATTAGCTAGTTATCGGGATATATAGCTGTTTTCCTACAAATGAAGTATAAAATCCTCTTTTTAGAATAATTTGCACATATAAGTAGCCGTACATTACATTAAGCTATTAAATAGAAGAGTAAGAGGTTAATTTATTGTGATATAAGGTATATTTTGCAACGTTTTTATAGTTTCTTTCTAAACGTAGCGTTTATTGTATATATACAGTTAGTGTTACTTTATTATATTGCTATAAAACCATAAAAGGTAGTGTTTCAATGAATTTTCGCTAGTTATAAGTGATATATAGTGTTTTCCTACAAATTGAAGTACAAAATCATCTCTTAGATAATATGACACTATAAGTAGCTTACATTAATTAAGCTATTAAATAGAGATTAAGAGGTTATTATTGTGATAAACGGTATATTGCAAGGGTTTTTCATAGTTTCTTGTAAAATGTTAAGCTTTATTGTATATATTACAAGTAGTTTTACTTATATATTGCTATAAACCATAAATGTAGTGTTTTCCAATGATTTAGCTAAGTTCTCAGTGCAAGGAGTGGGGTTTTTTCTACAAATTGAAGGTATATTTCTTTATATCTGTAGCTAAATAGCTTTTATATTTGTACAACTATATTTTACAAATTAATAGCTAAAAATATGTATGTTTCAGAAAATTTAGATATCAGTTTTAATCTTAAAACAATGTTTTTGCAAGAATTTTAATGTATTTTGAAATGCTAACTAATGTCGAAAATTTTAATATCAGCACTTTTACACACTATATGTTACAATGTTATGAGCTAAAAATGATGAATGTTTTTCAGGAAATTTAGTATCAATTTTCAATCTTAAAAAACAACGTTTTTTCAAGTGTTTTAATGTATTTTTGAAAGCCTAAAAATGTCGAAATTTGACATTATCAGCACTTTACACAACCATATTTTACAATATTATGAGCTTAAAATATGTACTTTTCATGTAATTTATGTATCAATTTTATTCTAAAAACAACGTTTTTTCAAGGTGTTTTAATGTATTTGCAAGGGCTAAAAAATGTCGAAAATTGACATTATTTAGCTCTTTTTTGATAAGAGAATTCAAAATGTGGAATTATAGTTGTTTTCATTAGAAATGCTATTTTAAACTACTTAAAGTTATAATAGGAGTTTGAGACTCTATATTGTGATACAATTGGTATATATACGTGTTTTCCATAGTTTCTTCTTAATGGTAGTGTTATATCATCAATAGAAGGAATTTACCGTATGGATAATGCTTTGTACGAACAAAATGTGTTCTTTTCAATGAATTTAGCTAGTTATCGGTGTATATAGCTGTTACTACAAATTGAAGTAACTAATCCTTTTTTTAGGAATAATTTGCAGTTATAAGTAGCTTACATTTACATTAAAACTAATAAATAGAAGAGAAGAGGTTATTATTGTGATATTAACTGTATATTGCAACCGTTTTTTCTAAGTTTCTTGTAAAACTGTAGCGTTATTGTATATATTACAAGTAGTTGATCTTATTATATGCTATTAAACTCTAGTAAAATGTAGTGTATTCATGATGTAGCTAGTATCAGGATATATAGCTGTTTTCCTACAAATGAAGTATAAAATCTCTTTTTTGAATAATTTGCACCTATAAGTAGCATTACATTACATTAGCTATAATAGAAGAGCAAGAGGTTCTTTATTGTGATAAACACGGTTATATTGCAATCGTTTTTCAAGTTCTTCTAACAACTGTAGCGTTATTGTAGTATACAGGTAGTTCTACTTATTATTATTGCCTATAAACCATAAAAGCGTGTTTTCAATGAAATTTTATTTTAGCTAGTTATCAGTTGATATATAGCGTTTTCCTACAAATGAAGTATAAAATCTCTTTTTAGAATAGTTTGCACCTCTAAAATAGCTACATTACATTAAAGCTAATCAAATAGTAAGAGTAATAGGTTTAGTTATTGCTGATATAACGGTATATTGCAAGCGTTTTCATAGTTTCTTGTAAACTGTAGCGTTGATTGGTAGAACAAGTTAGTTTTATTATCATATTGCTATAAACTCTTTAAAATGTAGTGTTTCACTGATATTAGCTTTTATCGGGATATAAAAGCTGTTTTTACAAAATAGAAGTTTATAAAGGCCTTTTAGAAATTTGCACCCTAGAAGTAGCTACATTACATTAAGCTAATAAATAGAAGAGTAAGAGGTATTATGTGATATAACGGTATATTGCAAGCGTTTTCATATTTTTAGTTGTCTTCTAAACTGTAAAACAGCGTTTTTTTATTGTATATATACAAGTAGTTACTTATTATTATTGCTATAAAAACCCATAAAATGTAGTGTTTTCAACTATTTTAGCTAGTTATCAGTGATATATAGCTGTTTTCCTACAAACTTGAAGTATACAATCCTTTTTTTAGAATAATTTGGACCTATAAGTAGCTTATATACATTAGCTAAAGAAATAGAAGGTAACGAGGTATTTATTGTGATATAACGTTATGGCAAGCGTTTTCATAGTTTCTTGTAAACTGTTTATAGGTTATTAGCCATATTACAAGTAGTTTACTAATCATATTGCTATAAACCATAAAATGTAAGTGTTTTCAATGAATAGCTATTTATCCCCCCCCCCCCGTTGATATATAGCTATTTTCCTACAAATGAAGTTAAAAAGCCTCTTTTTAGAACAATTGGCCACCTATTAGTAGCTTACATTACATTAAAGCTATTAAATAGAAAGAGTAACAGGTTATTTATTGTGATATAACGGTATATTGCAGGCGTTTTTCTAGTTTCTTCTAAACTGTAGCGTTATTGTATATTATACAAGTGAGTTTTACTTATCATATTGCTATAAACCCTTAAAATGTAGTGTTTTCAATGATCTTAGCTATTTATCTCGGTGATATCCAGCGATTTTCCTACAAATGAAGTGTAAAATCCCTTTTTCGAATAATTTGCACCTATAAGTAGTTACATACATTAAGCTAATAAATAGAAGAGTAAGAGGTTCTTTTATTGTGATATAACGGGATATTGGCAAGCGTTTTATAGTTTCTTATAAAACTGTAGCGTTATTGTATATATACAGGTTGTTACTATTATATTGCTATAAAACCCATCAAAATGCGTGTTTTCAATGATTTTAGCAAGTTATCAGTGATATATAGCGGTTTTCCTACAAATGAAGTACAAAATCCTCTTGAAGAATAATGTGCCACCTATAAGTAGCTTACATACATTAAGCAGTTAAATAGAAGAGTAAGAGGTTATTTATTGTGATACAATAGATATATTTTAAGCGTTTTACATAGTTCTTGTAAACTGTTAGCGTTATTGTATATATACAAGTAGTTTTACTTATTCATATTGCTCTAAACCCATAAAATGGTCAGTGGTTTTCAATGATTTTAGTAGTTATCAGTGAGAGTGGTTTTTTTCTACAATTGAAGTATATGTCTTTATATCGTAGCTACATAGCTCTTTTATATTTGCTACAACTATATTTTAAAAATTAATAGCTAAAAAAATATGTATTTTTCTGAAATTTAGATTTCAATTTTAATCTTAAAAACAATGTTTTTCAAGAATTTTAATGTTATTTTGAAATGCTAAATAATGTTCGAAATTTTTACATTATCAGCATTTACACAACTATATTTTACAATATTATTGAGCTTAAAATATGATTTTTCATGTAATTTAGTGTCCATTTTATTCTTAAAAACAACGTTTTTTCTAGTGTTTTAATGTATTTTTGAAGGGCTAAAAAATGCGAAAAATTGACATATTCAGCTCTTTTTTTGATAGAGAAATTCAAAAATGTGGAAATAGTTTTGTTTCGTTAGAAATTGCTATTTACACTACTGTAAGCTGATAATAGGAGTTAGACTATATGTGATACAATTGTATATTATACGTGTTTTTCATAGTTTCTTATTAATGTAGTGTTATATCTAATAGAAGAATTTACCTAATTGTTGATAATGCTTTATACCCACAAAATGTGTTCTTTTCAATGATTAGCTAGTTATCGGGATATATAGCTGTTTCTACAAATTGAAGTAAACAATCTTTTATAGAATAATTTGCAACTTATTAAGTAGCTTACATTCATTAAGCTAAACACATAGAAGAGTAAGAGGTTATTATTTTGATATAACGGTATATTGCAACCGTTTTTCATAGTTCTTGTAAACTGTAGCGTTAGGTATAATACAAAGTAGTGATACTTATTATATGCTATAAACCATACAATTGTAGTGTTCAATGATGTAGCTAGTATCAGGATATATAGCTGTTTTCATACAACTTGAAGTATGAAATCCTCTTTTTTGAATAATGCGCACTAAGCTGACATTACATTAAGCTATTAAATAGAAGAGTCAGAGGTTATTTATTGTGATATAACGGTATAATTGCACCGCGTTTTTCATAGTTTCTTCTAAACTTAGCTTATTTGTATATATACAGGTTAGTTTTACTTATATATTGCTATAACACATAAAAATGTAGTGTTTTCAATGGATTTAGCTAGGTATCAGTGATATATAGCGTTTTCTAAAATTGAAGTATAAAATACTCTTTTTAGAATAAATGTTGCACCTATAGTAGCTTACATTACATAAGCAATAAATAGAAGATAGTAGGTTATTTATTGTGATATAACGGTATATTGCAAGCGTTTTTTTTTCATTAGTTCTTGTAAACTGTAGCGTTTTGTATATATCAGTCGTTTTACTATCATATTGCTATAAACCCATAAAATGTAGTGGTTTCAATGATCTTAGCTATTTATCGGTGGGATATACACTGTTTCTACAAATTGAAAGGTAAATCTTCTTTTAGAATAATTTTGCCACTATAAGGTAGATTACATTAAATTAAGCTTAAAAATAGAAGATAAGAGGTTATTATGTGATATAACGGTATATGCAAGCGTTTTCATAGTTTCTTCTAAAACTGTAGCAGCGTTATTGTGTATATACAAGTAGGTTTTACTTATCATATTGCTATAAACCCTTAAAATGTAGTGTTTCAAGATATAGGTATTATCGGTGATATAAAGTGTTTCCTAAAAATTGAAGTATAAAAGGCTCTCTTGTTTAGAATAATTTGCACTCTATAAGTAGCTTACAGTTAACATTAAGCTAATAAATAGAGAGTAAGAGGTTATTATTGTGATTCTTAAACGGATATTGCAAGCGTTTTTCATAGTTCTTCTAAACTGTATCGTTATTGTATATATACAAGTAGTTTACTTATTATATTGCTATAAACCATAAAAAATGTAGTGTTTTCAATTATTAGCTAGGTAAGTGATATATAGCTGTTTTTCCTACAAATGAAGTATACAATCCTTTTTTTAGAATAATTGGACCTATAAGTAGCTTACATTACATCTAAGCTAATAAATAGAAAAGAGTTAAGAGGGTATGATTTTGATATAACGGTATATTGCAAGCGTTTTCTCACAGTTTCTTGTAAAAACTGTAGCGTTATTGTTAATATATTTAAAAGTAGTTTTTACTAATCATATTGCTATAAACCATAAAAATGTAATGTTTCAGTGATATTAGCTATTTATCGGGATATATAGCTACTTTTCCTACAAATTGAAGTATAAAACCTCTTTTTTAGAACAATTTGCACCTATTAGTAGCTTACATTACATTAAGCTATTAATTAGAAGAGTAAGAGGTTATTTATTGTGATATAACGGTATATTGCAGGCGTTTTTCATAGTTTCTTCTAAACTGTAGCGTTATTGTATATATACAAGTAGTTTTACTTATCATATTGCTATAAACCCATAAAATGTAGTGTTTTCAATGATCTTAGCTATTTATCGGTGATATACAGCTGTTTTCCTACTTATTGAAGTGTAAAATCCTCTTTTTAGAATAATTTGCACCTATAAGTAGCTTACATTACATTAAGCTAATAAATAGAAGAGTAAGAGGTTATTTATTGTGATATAACGGTATATTGCAAGCGTTTTTCATAGTTTCTTCTAAACTGTAGTGTTATTGTATATATACAGGTAGTTTTACTTATTATATTGCTATAAACCCATAAAATGTAGTGTTTTCAATGATTTTAGCTAGTTATCAGTGATATATAGCTGTTTTCCTACAAATTGAAGTACAAAATCCTCTTTTTAGAATAATATGCACCTATAAGTAGCTTATATTACATTAAGCTATTAAATAGAAGAGTAAGAGGTTATTTATTGTGGTACAACGGTATATTGCAAGCGTTTTTCATAGTTTCTTGTAAACTGTAGCGTTATTGTATATATACAAGTAGTTTTACTTATCATATTGCTATAAACCCATAAAATGTAGTGTTTTCAATGATTTTAGCTAGTTATCAGTGAAGAGTGGGTTTTTTCTACAAATTGAAGTATATT
This sequence comes from Chionoecetes opilio, assembly GCA_016584305.1. NCBI lineage: Eukaryota > Metazoa > Arthropoda > Malacostraca > Decapoda > Majidae > Chionoecetes > Chionoecetes opilio. The sequence goes on from JACEEZ010024011.1 coordinate 11,957, forward strand.
TCTTTATATCTGTAGCTAAATAGCTTTTTATATTTGCTACAACTATATTTTACAAAATTAATAGCTAAAAATATGTATTTTTCATGAAATTTAGATTTCAATTTTAATCTTAAAAACAATGTTTTTTCAAGAATTTTAATGTATTTTTGAAATGCTAAATAATGTCGAAATTTTACATTATTCAGCACTTTTACACAACTATATTTTACAATATTATGAGCTTAAAATATGTATTTTTCATGTAATTTATGTGTCAATTTTATTCTTAAAAACAACGTTTTTTCTAGTGTTTTAATGTATTTTTGAAGGGCTAAAAAATGTCGAAAATTGACATTATTCAGCTCTTTTTTTGATAGAGAAATTCAAAATGTGGAATTATAGTTGTTTTCGTTAGAAATTGCTATTTTAAACTACTGTAAGCTTATAATAGGAGTTTGAGACTATATTGTGATACAATTGTATATTATACGTGTTTTTCATAGTTTCTTATTAATTGTAGTGTTATATCATTAATAGAAGGAATTTACCTAATGATAATGCTTTATACCCACAAAATGTGTTCTTTTCAATGATTTTAGCTAGTTATCGGTGATATATAGCTGTTTTCCTACAAATTGAAGTAAACAATCTTTTTATAGAATAATTTGCACTTATAAGTAGCTTACATTTCATTAAGCTAACAAATAGAAGAGTAAGAGGTTATTTATTGTGATATAACGGTATATTGCAACCGTTTTTCATAGTTTCTTGTAAACTGTAGCGTTATTGTATATATACAAGTAGTGATACTTATTATATTGCTATAAACCCATACAATGTAGTGTTTTCAATGATTGTAGCTAGTTATCAGTGATATATAGCTGTTTTCCTACAAATTGAAGTATGAAATCCTCTTTTTTGAATAATTTGCACCTATAGCTTACATTACATTAAGCTATTAAATAGAAGAGTCAGAGGTTATTTATTGTGATATAACGGTATATTGCACGCGTTTTTCATAGTTTCTTCTAAACTGTACTTATTGTATATATACA
>JACEEZ010024012.1:0-10293 GCA_016584305.1 Chionoecetes opilio
GAGAGAGAAGAGAGAGAAAAAAGAGGAGAGAGAGAAGGGGGGGGAAAAAGGGGTTTTTTGGGAGAGAGGGGGGGGGGGGAAAAAAAGGGGAAGAGAGAGAGAAGGGGGGGAAGAAGGAGAGAGAGAGAGAGAGAGAGAAAAGGGGGGAAAGAGAAGAGAGAAAAAGGAGAGAGAGAGAGAAGAGAAAAGAGAAAAAAAGAGAGGGGAAAAAGGGGAAAAAGAGAAGAGAGAGAAAAAAGAAAGGGAGAGAGAAGAAGAAGAGAGAGAGAGAAAAAAAAAAATAGTAAAAAATCCCTCGCTCATTTAATTAAGAAAAAAAAAAAGAAAAAAAAGACAAAATTACAACCCCCAAAATTAGACCCTTTCCCCCTCCCCCGGGCGCCTGTTTTTTCCGGGCCAGGGGTTTTTTTAAGACAACCAAAAACACCAATCAACACGCCTTTGGAACACAGTGATGAGGCAGGCAGACTGGGGCTTTAGGGGGGCAGGTGGCAATGTATCGTTATAGAAGGGATAAATGTAAAACGGGAAATTTTCACGGGGGAAGAAATTGAGGTGATTTCTAATGACGTTTTTAAAAATCATTGTTAAAAGACACTTATTTTGTTTTTTGGTTTTATTCATTCATTTGTTCACTTATGTTTATTTACTTTGATGCTTAGTGAAAATATGGTAAAGATTTTTCTGTGTATTTTTTTTTATCTATATGTGTCCATTTGCTATAAAACCCAATACATCATTATAAAGGAAACAAAAGATAAATCAAACTCTTCTCTCTCTCCCCCCTTTTCTCTCCTCCTCTCTCTCTCCCTTCTCCCTCTCTCCCCCCCTCTCTCCGGTCGGTCTCGTTTTCCTCCTCTCTCCCTCTTTTCCCCCCCCCCCCCTTTTCTCCCCTCCCCTCTCCCCCTCCTCTCTCCCTCATTTTTACTAATTTGTTAATCCCTTTTTTTTTGTTCAAAGTGGGTTTAGATCATCGTGTGTGTGTGCGCGTGCGCGTGCGCGTGCGCGTGCGCGTGCGTGCGTGCGTGCGTGCGTGTGTGTGTGTGTGTGTGTGTGTGTGTGTGTGACGGCCTAAATAATGTGACACAAGCAAGCATCGGAGCCTCCACAGAATTTCCCAGGAGTGGCGACGGAGAACTCTCGTCACTTGTTTCACATTACTTCGCTCGGTGTCAATTATCCATTTCCCACTTTTTTAAAACCACCCGACGTCCTCGCCGTGTTTAGCTGTACCAACTTTGCGCTTTTTTATTTCTTTTTTTACCTATCTCTTTTTATTTATATCTCTCAATCTTTTAATATTTTATCCTTGCGTTTTTTTTTCTCTTTTTTTTCTCTTTTTATCTCTATCTTCTATCTTTTATATTTTTTTCATCTCTTTTCCCCTTTTTCTCTTCTTTTTATCTTTTTTTTTTGTACCCCTCTCTTCTTCTATCTTTTTTTTACCTTTCTTTTTTGCCTATTTTTCTTTTTTTTTCTTTTTTTTTCTCTATTCTCTCCCTTTTTTTTTCTATTTTTATCTTATTGCGCTTTTTTCTCTTCTTTTTTTTTATTTTTTTTTTTATCTTTACCCCTCCTTTTTTTATCTATTTTTTCTTTTTATTACCCTTTTTATTTTTTTTTTATCTTGTTTTTGGAAAAGGGTGAAAAATATCCCTCACAAACCCCCAAAAAAGCTAAAACAACCTAAATAAACCTAAAATTTAACCCTCAAAAAAACTTCAAATAAACCTAAAATACCCTAAAAAAAAACCTCAAAAAAACCCAAAATAACCTCAATAACCTCAAAAAACCCTAAAAAAAAACCCAAAAAAAAAACCAAAAAAATAAACCAAAAATAACCCGAAAAAAATAATTACCAAAAAGGGGTTTTTTTAGCCCCTAGCCAAGACCCTATATCACTATACGTTTTTACAGTGGCTCTGTCCTAGCCAACCTAACCAATCGATGTACTTATCACCTTCAAATTTTCCTCAATCGTGTTTACCCCCGATTTTTCCCTCGCTGTGTTTACCAAATTTCGTTCGGTCTGACACTCAGAAATCGAGGTTTTACATTTAAGGTTTGAATTTTTACATCCACCACACTACCCCTTTTTAATCCCTAGTCCCGGCTGGGGGGTAGATGTGCCCATTATACCATTCATCACCCTTTTTCTACCCTTTTAGACGAGAGGGGGTTTGGGAAAAAGGGGATATTTGCGTCGATCTAAAGGGGATATTTTTTAAGGTAAAAAGGGTACAGATTTCATCACTACAAATACCCTTTTTCTCCCTTTTTTTTAAGAGTGTAAGCTATATTTTTTCCCCCTTTTTTTTTTTTTTTTCCTGTTTTGGTAGGCGTGTCTTTTTATATCAATCTCATGGTCTTAATAATCTCCAATCAAGTATTTTTACCTCAATTTTTATCCTCACAGCCCCGGGTTTACGTACACGTCTATAACTCTTATGGTGAGGAAGATTTTAAAACGTTGTAACTTTGATTTTATGAATTGTTGCATTGGGGCGGAAAAAAGTTAAGGATTTTGGGATATCAAAAAAGGGTAAAAAAAAAATCAAGGCGTTATATTTTGGTGATGTGTGTTAACCCCTTCACGCTCAGATCTTTCCTTTCTATATAAAATCTCTGTTTTTACCCATAAAACTACAAAAAAGTAACAAATAAAACCAAATTGCAAATGGACGGAATTAAACGGTCATTTCTATATAATATTTCTATATTCATTAAATCGCCGAATTTTTGGTTATTTTTAAATAAAAATTACGTTCTGGGTCTCAAGGGGTTTAAAGCATAAATTGATAAAATACAGTTGGTGTATGTTCTATTGAGTTGGGGGGCGTTTTTAGAAGATGGTACTGGGGGGCTTTTTTTCTTCTTATCAAATCATATTTTTTGTTATTTTTTTTCTTTTTAGCTAGCCTTTTTGATTGGAAATAAAGGCGGGAAAGGGGTAGTTTCACACTAATTAAAAAAAATTGTATTTTCACTCTTATAAAAAATGGGTGAGCGGACAGGGGGTTGCATTCATTTTAATCTATGCAAAACCCCAACTTCGCTTTTTTTTTTGGAAAGTTTTCGCGTTGATAGCCTAATCTTTTCCCCCCGCACTAAAAATGAAAAATTGAAAAAAAAAATTGTGAGGTGTTTGGGAAAACTTAATTTTTTTTTTTTAAAAAATCAACGGGGATATGAAACTGCAAAAAAAACCTTCTAATTTTTGTGCCGCGTATTTCAAGCAGTGAATAAACTTAAAAAGGGGAGAGAAAAGAGAGAGAAGAGGAGAGAGAGAGAAGAGAGAAGAGAGGGGAGAGAGGGGAGGAGAGAAGGAGAGAGAGAGAGAGAAGAAGAGAGAGAGATTTTCGGCGTGGCATCCGTGCACCGTCCGCCCGGGTTGGGCAAGTAATTTTAAATCTAAATTTTAAGGATACACATCTTATGGGCATCTTGCCGTGTTTTTTTTAGTTTTAATCACCCGAGGGGAGAGAAAAGCTTTGAAAATGAAAAAATGAAAACACATCTGTATTTTCTTCCCTCCTCGCTTTTCACTCTATGCCGCGGAGGAGACAGAAATTCGCGGTCTTTTTTTTTTTTTTCCTCACAAAGGACTGGCCAAAGGGGACACACAAAAGAATAGCACAAAGCCCGCCTCATTCTCTCCAAATATTACCGGGAAAAGTGAGTTTGTAGGAAATAAAGAATGGGTCCCCTTATCTTTCAGGGACTTTGCCTAAAGCTTACCCTTTTAAGACGTGTTCTTTAGTTTGAGCACTGATTTATGACTGATTTGTTTTTACCTTTTATTACTCCACCCACGTCTTGTCAAAAAACACTCTTTAAAACCCTTTACACCCAGATCTTTCCTTTTCTATAAAAAAATTTAAATGTTGTTAGCCAGAAATTACGAAAAGTTTTGAAATACCAAATTATGTAGTTTGACAAGGAACCCAAACACCCTATCTATAAAAAATTGCTTATATCAAAAAAAAATCGTTAATGGTAGTCTAATTACAAAGGGAAAATTCTTTGGGTTTCAAGGAGTTTAAACTGACGAGCCAGTGAAATACGCAATGGGACAAAAATGAAGACCTAACAAATACGGGGCCGAGGGGCCGCAGAGAGTTAGAGTCACGCCTCACCATCAAAAATTCGCGGCTTTTTATTACCGAGGTACACCCGCCCCACTCATCATCGGCGAGGGATTCCAACCCGGGGTCCCCATGGCATGGCGGAGCAGCCTCGCCATCTTGCCTCCGGTTCCTTCAAGAACAAGGACCACGCAATGCAGCCTCCTGTGTAGATTAAAATAAGGTAAAATAAAAAAACGTTTTTTAAAAAAAAATGGAAAAAAATGGGTCAAAAATAGGGGGTAAATAAGGGGAAAAGGACTCAGTCAGTAAATTAGGGAAGTCAATGGGGAGTTTTTAAAAGGAGATAAAAATATTTCATGGTGGGATGAAAGGTAGATGTAGGTAGTTTTTAAGTAACAGGAACTCCCACGTGTAGGTTCACGGCCTCTTGTACTTTTTTATATACTTATTTTTTTTATGTTAAGGCGGTTTTTCTTCACATCAATGTTGTTTGGGATTATTCAAACCCCATGATTTTTTCGTACGTTTACAGTGACGCGGGACGTTTTTCCCCACAGGCGCGTTTTGGGCTCCCCCGGGAAGGTCCCCCCACTAGCTCAGCCCCCGATCCACCATCAACACCCCCCGGCAGTACGTGGCAGGTGGGTTTTACGGGTGGGGCCGGGGCCCCCCTGGGGGGGAAGGACGACGGAGGCAAAAAAGACTAATCCCTCGTAATCCCCAACACACTTCTGATCTGTTGCAAACACAAATTACAAAAACGATTCACGTAACCACACTTTTTTGGGGGATGGAAATCAGGGACCCCATGATGCTGGAAATCCCGATGCAAACCCCCTTCCCTGTTCATCAGGTTTTACCTTTTACAGGGGGGCCGAGCTTTATGCGGGAAAGGCCCGGCAGCTGAGGGAACAGTGAGGAGGCGGCACCCCCGTCTTACAGGACTTACAAGGACAGGCAGGCCCGGAGGGGGAATCCTAACAGGATGCCGGGAATAAAGGCCGGGGCCCCGTGCCTGCAGGGGGGAGACCCCGGAAGGGGAAGGTGGCCGTTGGTGGTGTGGTGGTGGGGGCCCCGAAGGTATGAAGGCGAAGGTTTAACACACACCCCACGGGCGTTACGTGTCATTATCATTAGAACTAAAAAACAAAATCAAAACACAACCAAACCCTTTTTCTAAACCCAGAAAAAAACCTCCCTCTTTGATACTGGAACATAAGAAGATAAGAAAAAAGGGAAGCTACAAGGGGCCGCGAGACAGACACTGGTAGTTCCTGTATTTAACACTAGGAGGTGGGTAGGTTAAGTAACGGATACCACGGTCTGTCTCGGGCCCCTTGTAGTTCCTTTTTTTTTTTATTTTTTATGTTACCACGATCAATGGGGTAGGTTTTTTTTTTTGGGTTTGGAAAAGGTTGGTTGTGTTTTGATTTTTTCTTATGTTTAATGATATGACACGAAGCCCGTGCGTGTGTGTCCCTGAATCCCTTTCATCCCCATCCAAAAAAAATTGTCTCCCCTCCTTTTAAAATTCCTTTTGACCCCCCCAGTAACTACTTAAAGATGAGTCCTTCCCAAATCATTACCACCCTATTTGGGACCAGTTTCTCCCTTTTTTCGTTTTAAATCTCCGTCGTCGGGATATCCGATGGATGTGGCGGCCCAAAAAAAAATATGAATTATTTACAACACTTTTTTTTGCTTTTTCTCTGCCCAGGCGAGGAGTTTATTCCCCTTTGTTTTTTTAAAGAAATGCAAAAAAAAATATATCAATCCTATTTTCCTAGGCTGAAATGAACCCCTACTCAAACAATCAAAATAAAAACATAAGAACGTGGGGAAAATAAAAAAGCTACAAGGGGCCGAAATACATCAAAAATATTTTTCACTAAAACTTGCAAATATGGATCATCCGACACAGGTTTTTAAAAAATAGATAAATTCATGAATCGATAAATGATGTAGTCCCCCCTTAACTCTTTGACGCCAAGATCTTTCCTTTTCTATTAAAATCGTCTGTTTTTTACCCCAAAAAAATTTACGAGAAGTAACTTTTTACACCAAATTATTTTTGGTGGGAAAGGATATAAAAGGTCATATTATAAAAAAATGCTATTTTAACTAAAAATGCCTAATGGTACCAAAATTACAAGGGAAAAATTACTTTTTTGGGTCTCAAGGGGTTAAGTAAGCACCCGTTTAGCCAGCGTATAAAAAAATAAAAAATAAGGAAGCACAAGGGCCGTATAGCATTGGACCGTGTTCCCAAAAGCACCAGTGGTAATATTAAAACCTTTTTTATTTCTACCCTGCCCCCGCATCCCTCACCCTTAAAAACCCCCACCCTACACCCCCTGGAACCGTGCCAAAAGCCATTCCAGGACATTCCAGACCGAAAATCCCTGGCGTAAAAACACCCCGCCCCCACTATTTTTCACTTTTTGTTTGTGTCTGTTTCGTCTTTTTTGTATCTTTTTTTTCCGTAAGTTAAACGTGTTCTCTCTCTCTAAGTTAAGTCCTGCTCTCTCTCTCCCCCAAAGTTAATTTAAAGCACTGCCTCTCTCTCTAATTTTAAGACCCCCCCCAATGCCCTCTTCTCTCTCTAAGTTAAAGTCACCTCTCTCTCTCTTTTTAAGTAAGTCCTGCTCTCTCCTCTTTTCCTCTCTCTCTCTCTCCCTTCTCTCTCCTCTCTCTCTCTCTCTTTCTCTTCTCTCTCTCTTTTCTCTTCTCTCTCTCTCTTTTTTCCCCCCCTTCCCCCTTTCCTCTCTCTCTCCCCCTCTCTCTCTCTCTTAATTAATTTTATTGAGTAAATATGAATAGAAGATGTATACGTCCTCATTATACTATAAAATCTTAGTCATGCCATTTTCCATAAAGTGTTTTTTATGTGTATTTTTTCAATTTTTTTTTTTTCCCTTATATTTTTATAAATTAATTTTTATATATAAATTTTTTTTTAATATATTATATTTTAATATATTTTTTTTTTTCTTCGGTAATGTGTATGCTGCAAGTGTTATTAGTGTTAGAGATATTTCGTTTTGTAGTGTATGTATTTGTACCCAAATGGTTGTGCATACTGTATGTGCATATGTTTTTTTTTTTTTGCATATCTGGAAGTTTTCTATTTTATTTTTTTACTTTTTTTTCTATTTTTTTTTATTTATATAATACGGATTCAGGACCCAAAAGATAGTTTTTTTTTTTTTTTTTTCCCTTTTTTTTTTTTTTTTTTTCTTTTTTTTTCTTAGGCCGGCCTGTTTTTGTTTAAGTTCTTTCAAAAATTTTGTTTTTAAAAAATAAAAAAATTTTCCCTCTCCCCCCTTTTTTTTTTTTTTTCTTTCTTTTTTTCCTCCCTTCTCTCTCTCTCTCTCTCTCTCCCCCCCTTTCTCCCGGGTTTTTCGCTGCTCGTTATTATAATTATCTGTTTCCTTTGTTTACTTTTCGATTTCTCTCTCTCTCTCTCTCTCCTCTCTTCTCTCTCTCTCTCTCTCTCTCTCTCCCTTTTTCCCCTCTCTTCTCCCCTTTCCCTCCACCACCATCACCAGGCGAAGGCAAGTAGGTGAGAGACAAGTTAATCCCCGCCACCCCGATGCTCAGCTCTTCCCCCCTGAGGTATAAACCCTCTCCTCGGCGTCAGTAATCCCCTGCCTCCTTCCTCCCCCCTTTTCCAGCGGAAAGAGAGGGTGGTGGGGGCGGCACTTCGCTCCCCTTCTCTCCCAGAGTCCCAGGTGCCTTTCTACTGTCAGTCCCCAGGTTCTTTCCCTTTCCCCAGGGGGTCTCACGCCAGGAGTAGCTCCCGGGCTCACCAAGATTTCTCTCACAGCTGGGGCAAAAAATGTGTGAGAAATTTCCCCCTCAAATAGTTTTTGGTGTAAAAAAGTAATGATTTTTTTTTTTTTTTTATCTTTAGGTATTTTCATTCTTTTTTCAATCCGTCTATTTCCATCTTTTAATTTTTTAGTCTGTCTATCTATCTGTTTAAGTCGGGTGAGAGAAAAGTTAACCCCGCCACCCGGGGTGCTCACTCTTCCTCTAGGTATAAACCCCTTCCTCGGCGTAGTAATCCCCTGCCCCCTTCCTCCCTGCAGACGGGGAGCTGGTGGCAACCAGCCCCCCCGGAGCAGCCGCCACCGCCCGGGGGGGAGAGGGTGGTCGTCCATCCGACTCCAGGTCTGCCTTACGGGGCCTGCAGCAGTGAAACCCCCACCAACGGAAACGTGCGGCTCCCCAAACCCTATCTTGGCCTCGCCTAAAGAATCGCCGCGCAGGGGCGCCCAGTGCGGCTAAACCCCGGGGTTTTGCCCGCCACGTGGGGCTGCGGGGAACGAGGCTGTGTGAGGTGGCCCGCGCAATCACCAGGGGGCCCCCTACGGGTCACCGCCCTCTTCTGCCCAGCTAAGCAGGGCAGCGAGGGCCCAGACGTGTTTGGGGCCAACACACCAGAAGCAACACCGGGGGGAGGGAGGCGTCATGGGCGGCGGCCTGGATGCCAAACCCCCCCCTACCGCCCACTGCTTCCCCCCCCCGCCAAGTTTTTCCAGGGGCAGACGAGGTCAAGCTACAGGACCGGTTGGTATGCACCCTTGGGGGGAGTGGGGACGATTTTGAGGGTCGGCAGTGTTGACCACTGTGGCCAAAATCGCCCGCCCCACTAAGGCACTACCTGCTGTCCCTGCCTAGCCACGGCTCACGAGGCAACAATCGGCGACCCAGAGGACGACGAGGATAGGGCAGCCCTGGTGCTTTCCCCGGGGGGATAGAGGGCCTGCCTCGGCTGTTTTTTAGTGGTGCGCAGCGCCCCCCCCCCCGCTGAGCGCCCACGCACTACCAGCGGAACATGGAGCGAGGTGACGAGCCTCGCTAAGGAAGCGCTCGGACTCCAGCGGTGGGTGGTGCCCCCCCTCATCTCTTATAAAAATTTTAAAATGTAAGATTTAAAGTATGTAATGTAAGTTTACTTAAGGGGAAAGTAAGGTTACAATAAGTTTTTTTTTTTTTTTTTTTTTTGTAAAGATGTAAAAAAAAACTTAAATTAATTTTTCCTTCCCCCCCCCCATTCCGCAGGAAAAAGAGGGTGGTAGGGGCGGCACTTCGCTCCCTTCTCTCCCCCGAGTCCCCCGGTGCCTCTTACTACTGCTCATGCCCGTGTCTTTGCCGTTTCCCGGTGGGTCTAAAAGCCGGTAGCTAGTACTCGGCCCCCAAAATTTTCTCTCACAGCTCGGCGAAATGGTGAGAAAATTCTTTCCCCAAATAGTTTTTTTCGGTGTAAATTTTGTAATTTTTTTTTTTTTTTTTTTTTCATTTGGGTTTTCATTTTTTTTGTTTTAATCCCCTCTATCCCTAAACTATTTTTATATTTAGTCTGTTATCTTCTGTTTATCTTTCATCGTCTATATCTACTATTTATCTATCACAAATGCAAAATGAGTATATATTCTTATCAATGTATTTGAAAAAAAATAGACTACTCAAAAAACTTAACCACTGAGGCCCCGAAAAGTATTTTTTATTTTAATAAACCCCCCTTAAAGATTTTTTAAAAACATAAGCAAATTTTTAGAATGACCCCGTTTAGATCCTTGTCGACTAGCTAAATTTGGTATTTAATTTTCTTTTTCGAATTTTTGGCTAACAAACAGACATTTTATAAAGCAAAAAGGAAAAATTTTTGGCCCCTGAAGGGGTTTATTAAGAACACCTATATTACCGAAGGGAACAATTTTAATTTCAATGCAAAAAATAAAACCCGTTTACCCGTACAGTATCTCACAAAAAAAAAAAAAATGAGATGTATGAAAGTATTTTTTCGACAAATTCTTAGAAAATAAGATAAATCACAGGATAAGCTTTTTCGATGTATGCTAAAAAAAAAAAGAGGAAAGGGGGGAAAAACACCCACAACACAGGGGGGGGGGGGAGAGGGAGAGGAGAAGAAGAAAAGGGGGGGAGAGAGAAGTGAGGAGAAGAAGGGGGGAAAAGGGGGGAGAGGGAGAAGAGAGGGAAAAGAGAGAGGGGAGGGGAGGGGGAAAGAAGAAGAAAAGAAAAAAAAAAAAAAAAGAGAGAAAAAAAAAAAAGGGGGAAAAAAAGGAGAGAAAGGGGGGGGGAAAAAGAGAGAAGAAGAAGAGAAAGGGGGGGGGAGAGGGGGGGGGAAAAAAAAAAAAAAAAAAAAAGAGGAGGGGGAAAAAGGGAAAAAGAAGGGAAA
>JACEEZ010024013.1:5000-10000 GCA_016584305.1 Chionoecetes opilio
CCACACATTACCCCCACACACACGCCCCCAAGCCACACACACACACCACACACACACACCACAACACACACACACACACAAAATACTCACGTCATCAGCAAGGCACCGGGAGAGAAGAAGGGCCGATAAAACTTACCTTGGAAAAAGACCAAAATACATCAATAGAAGTAAGCTATTTACGGAGGAGTTAAATGTTCACAACACGTCAATAAAAGGTTAAGGAGTTTAAATGCAGAAGGGTGAGGATACTGGACCCGTGTGTGTGGTGTGTTGTGTGTTGTGTGTGTGTGTGTGTGTTGTGTGTGTTGGGGTTTTTGGGGTGTGTGGGGTGTGGTGTGTGGTGTGTGGGGGGGGCGTGTGTGGTGTGGGGGGTTCTTTTAAAGTTTTGTTTTTGTTTTCCCCTCCTTTTTAAATCTTTCCCCTAAACCCCTTTTTCCCCGTTTTTTTCACTCTCTCCCCTCTCTCTCTCTCTCTCCCCCTTTTCCTCTCTCCCCTCTCCCCCTCTCTCCCCTCTCTCTCCCCCATCCCCCTCTCTCCCCTCTCTTTTTCTCTCTCCCCCCCCCCCCCCCGCCCCTCCTCTCTCCTCTCCCCTCTCCTCCCCCTATCTCTGTCCCCCGACCCCTTAAACCTCCCCTCACCTTTTTTTTCCCGTTAATATTTCTCTCTCTCTCTCTCTCTCTCTCCTCCTCTCCTGTCCTTCCTCTCTCCTCTCTTTTCCCCTGTCTCTCTCTCCTCTTCTCTTCCTCCTCCCCCTCTCTCTCTCTCTCCTCTCTCTCGTTTTCTCTCCTCCACCCTTTGTTTTCTTTTTTTTTCCAGAGAAATTTTTTTGGTAAAAGGGGCGAGAGAAAAAAGAAAGAGAAAAAAACTGTCGAAGGGTGAGAGAGAGATAGAGAGAGAGAAAAGAGGAAAAAAGTTGTGGCCCAGTCGACAAGGGTTTGAGGGGCTGCAGTCTACCCCCTTCCCCTTTTTTGGCCCCCCCCCCCCCCCCCTCTCTTTTTTTTTTCCAAAACCGGCCGGTCCCTTTTTTTCCCTTCCCCTTTCCGCCCTTCCTCCTTCCTTCCTTCCTTTTTTCCTTTTTTTCCCCCCAAAAAACCTAGGGTTTTTTTTTAAATTTCCCCTTCCTTCCCCTTCCTTCCTTCCCCCTTTCCCTTCCCCCTTCCTTCCCCCCCTTTCCCCCTATAACCTTTTTCAAATTTTTTCCCTTTTTCCCTTCCCTTTTTTTCCCTTTTCCCTTTCCCTTGCCTATAAACCCCCACCAACAGATAAAAGAAATTAAAATTAAGGGTTTAAACCTAAATTTTTAAACCCCCCTTTTAAACCCCCAAAACTTTTCCTTTTTAAAATTTGGGGTCCTGGAAATTTTTAAGTGAAAATAACAAGTTTTTTTTAAAAAAAGATTTTTAAAATTAACCCAAACTATTTGGAAATTTGGGTCCCTTTTGGCCTTTTTAGGGTTAAAACAAGTTTTTATACCTAGGGGCCGTGGGGGTTTCCCCTTTTAAAAAACCCAGGAAAGTTATTTTTTTTTTGTTTAAACCGTTTTTCTGGCCGGGGGGGGGAAAGGGGGGAATTTTTGGGGGGGGGGGGTCGGGTGTATCCTCCCCTTGGCTGCACAGTATTAGTGGTGCAACGGGGCCCACGGGCTCAGGATGGGGCCACGGAAATTTGCCGCCAAAAATTTGGGTGCAGGCACTCACGCGTGGCCCCCGCAAGAGGGGCCCCCAAAAACAAAAGGGACATACCCTTTCCCCCTTTCCCTTTCCCCTTTTCCCTTCCTTCCTTCCTTCCTAAAAAAACCAAAACGTAATAATGGGGGAGATATCACTAACCCCAACCCCTTTAAAAATTACTTTCAAAAATCTATATTAATTATGTTTACTAAAGGCCAAACAACAGGAAGAAAAATTTTACTATTAAGACATGAAAGCCCAACCTTAAACCCCAATTTTTCCCCTTGCACTGAGCCCCTGCCTTGGGTGCTTCTGTCAACATATTTTTTTCACTTTAAATTCCCTCTTCTCTTTCCCCTTGCTCTTTCCCCGGCCGGCCTTCGGGGTTTTTGCCGGGCTTGGGGCCCCGGGGGGGTGGGGGGGGGGGCGGGGAGGAGGGTGTTGGGGAAAGCGGGGGGGGGGGAGGGTAAAAAGGGGGAAGGGTGGAACGGGGGGAAAGATGAGGAAGGAGAAGGGGAGAGTAAAAGAAAACCTTTGGGTTCGGAAAGGGGAGGGCGGGAGGGGGGGGAAAGCGGGAGGGGAGAGCGGGAAGGGTTTTGGGGAAAGGGAAAAAAGGGGGAACGGGGGGGAAAGGGGGGGGAAAGGGGAATGCCGGTAGGGGGAAAAAGGGGGGAAAGAGGGGTTTATCTTTTTGGGTTAGGGGGAGGGGTTTAGGACGGGGAAAGGTTTGGGGAAAAAGGGGGGGGCTGGGGTGTGGGGGGGGAAGGAGGGGAGGACGGGGTTTTTGGGGTAGTAGTAGAAGGCGGGGATTTTTTGGGGGAAAAGGGAAACGCCGGAAAGTTAAATTTGGGGGAAACAATTTTTGGAGCTCGTTTTCCCGGTGGGGCAAAAAAAGGGAAAGAGGACCTAGGGAAGCGATACTAAGCGTCAAAGGGTCACAAGAAGAAAAGAAAAGATCTAACCCCCGACACTTTCTGATTCCTTTCATGCCCCCCGCCCCCCCCCCCGACAAACCTAAAGGGGCGGTTTCGGGGTGGTAGGGGAGGGAGGCGCCGGGGGGGAGGAGGAGGAGAGGAGGAGGGGGATGGGAGGAGGAGGGGGGCAAAAAAAAGGGAATACAACCCCCCCCAAAAAACAGCAACATAAAATTACGTCCTTACAGGGGCGTTTGGTTTAACTACACTTTTCACAAACTAGATAATAAGAGAAAAAGGATAAAAAGTAGAAGGCTAAAAGGGGAGCGGGGAGGAGGGGGAAAGGGGAAAGGAGGGGGGAAAAGGAAAGGGGGAGGAGGGGGAAAAGGGGAGGAGGAGGGGGGAAAGGGGGAAAGGAGGAGGAGGGGGGGGGGAGGGGGAAGAGAAGGCGGGAGGAGAAGGGGGGAGGGATGTCTGGCGGGGTTACATGAGATTACAAATTATAAATTAGTTTTTCCCTTATGTTTTTTTTATTTTATGTTATTTTAGATGCATAACTTCTTAGGTTTTAAGTAAGGGGGGGCTTGGTTTCATGGGGGATTGGGCCCCCGTAGTGGGCTAAGGGACAAGTGGCTGGAAAGTTAGGGCAAAGTTTTTGGAGTGTATGATATAAGTTACTTTGATCCTATTTAGACATTTTGGGAAAAGTCCCCAACGACAAGGTTATTGCTCTACAAAGCGCCACCACGCCAGGAAAACTTGGTTTTTTGGGGGGGGTTTTTTTTTTTTTTTTTTAAAAAAAAAAAAAAAGGGGGGAAAAAAATTTAAAGGGGGAAATTTTTTTTTAAGGGGAAAAGGGGGGGAAGGGAAAAATTTAAAAAAAAAAAAAAAAAAAATAAAAAAAAAAAAAAAAAAAAAAAAAAAAAAATAATAAAAAATTTTTTTTAAACCCCAAAAAAAAAAAAAAAAAAATTTTTTTGGAAATAAAACCAAAAAAAAATTTTAAAATTATTCCCTACCTTTTTTAAAAAAAAAATTTTTTTTGGGGGTTTTTTGGGGAAAAAATTTGGGGTAAAAAAATTTTTTTTTGGGGGGGGGGTTTTGGGGGGGTTGGGGGGGTTGGGGGGGGGGGGGGGGGGGGGGGGGGGGGGGGGAGGGGGGGGGGGGGGGGGGGGGGGGGGGGGGGGTTTTGGGGGGGGGGGGGGGGGGGGGGGGGGGGGGGGGGAGGGGGGGGGGGGGGGGGGGGGGGGGGGGGGGGGGGGGGGGGGGGGGGGGGGGGGGGGGGGGGGGGGGGGGAAAAAAGGGGGGGGGCCCGGGGAAACCTTAAAATTTTAAAAAAGGGGGGGGTTTTTTTTCCCTTTGGCCCCCTTTTTTTTTACCTTTTTAAAAAATTTGGGGGGAATTTTTAAAATTTTAAGGGCCTTTTTTTAAAGGGTTTTTTCCCCCCCGGGGGGGGTTTTTTTCCCCCCCCCTTTTTTTTTCCCCCAAAAATTTTCCCCCCCGGGGGGGGGGGTCCCCCGGGGGGGGGGTAAAAACCCCCCCCCAAAATTGGGGTCCCCTTTCCCCGGGGTTTTCCCCCAACCCCCTTTTCCCCGGGGTTTTCCCCGGCCCAAAACCCCGGCGGGAACCCCCCCCCCCGCCCCAAAAGGGGCCCCCCCCCCCAAAACCCCCCCCCCCCCCCCCCCAAACCCCCCCCCAACCCCCCTTTTTCCCCCCCCCGGGCCCTTTTTCCCCCTTTTTGGGGCCCCCCCCTTTTTTTACCCCCGGGGGCCCAGGGGGGGGTTTGGGGGGTTTTGGGGGAATGGGGGAAAAACCCGGGGGGGGGGGGGGGGGTTTGGGGGGGGGGTTTGGGGGGGGGGGGGAAAAAAGGGGGGGGGGGGGGGGGGGAAAGGGGGGAGGGGGAAAAAAAAAGGGGGGGGGGGGGGGAAGGGAAAAAAGGGGGGGAAAAGGGAAAAGGGGGGAAAAAAAAAAAAAGGGGAAAAAGGGGGGGGAAAAAAAAAAAGGAAAGGGAAAAAGGGGGGGGGGAAAAAAAAAAGGGGTTTTTCCCCTTTCCCTTTTTTTTCCCCCCCCCCCTTCCCCCCCCCCTCCCCCTCTCTCCCCCCCCCCCCCTTTTTTTTTTTTTTCAATTTAAAAACCCCCCCCCCCTTTTTTTGGCCTTTTTCCCCCAAAAACCCCAACAAACCCCCCACCCCCAAAAATTTTTTTTTTAACCCCCCCCAAACCCCCCCCCCCCCCTAATTTTTAAAAAAAAAAAGGGGAAAAAGGGGTAAATTTTTTTTTTTTTTTTTTTTTTTAAAATTTTTTTTTTCCTTTTTTTTATTTTTTCCCCCCAAAAATTTTTTTTTTAAAAAAAGGGGGGGGGGCCCCCCTTTTTTTTAAAAAAAATTTTTTCCTTTGGTTTTTCCCAAAAAAAAAA
>JACEEZ010024014.1:0-2500 GCA_016584305.1 Chionoecetes opilio
TGTTTCTTCAAAAATTTCTCCCATTCATAAATCCGGTTCAGTAAAAAATAAAACTTGGTCCGATAAAGCCAATTCAACTCACATATTATCCGGTTCCAATAAGATATCCGGTTTGTTAATTCATCCAGTTCAGGAAATACTTGCACATCCGGTTCCCATATAAGCCTTAAGGTGTCTTGAAATTAATCTGGTTCGGAAATCCGGTTCGGTTTGTTCCGGTTCGCTATTCCGGATATGATTCTAATCTTTAAATATTTTCCTCTTCTCTGGCTCCTCCTCCTCTTCTTCTTCTTTCTCCTCCTCCTCTTCTTCTTCTTTCTCCTCCTCCTCCTCCGCCCACACAGCTCCCTTTATAACAGAAAATGTGTAAAATAGATTATGGATAAAACCAGTGGAGAGCGAAGATCCATAAGATGATTAGAGAGAGAGAGAGAGAGAAAGAGAGAGAGAGAGAGAGAGAGAGAGAGAGAGAGAGAGAGAGAGAGAGAGAGAGAGAGAGAGAGAGAGAGAGAGAGAGAGAGACCCAAAAAAAGTCAATATAATATAGGGGGGAAATTCAAATCACTACCTAGCTTATCTAAACTTGAAATTTAACACAAAAACAAGCAAGAGAGAGACAAAACAGCAACCCATGTAGGCAAGTATTAAAGAGAAAAGAAACAAAGACCAAGAAAGGGTAAAATAAAGGCAGTCAGGAGAAATATTAAGGGTGCGTGCAAGCGGCGGAAGCGAGGAGAGTGTGTTTGCGTGTGCATGTGTTAAGCTGTACGAGGTTTAATGAGAGAGAGAGAGAGAGAAAAGGAGAAGAGAGAGAGAAGAGAGAAAGAAGAGAGAGAAGAGAAGAGAGAGAAGAGGGGAAAGAGAGAGATAAGGGAGAGAAAAGAGAGAGAGAGAGGGAGGAGAGAGAGAAAAAAAAAAAGAGCTATGCATGGTGCGTGGGATGTCACCCGGATGAAGCATTGCGTGGGACATTCTAGCATGACCCCTGACCTCTGATTTGACCTTTTCCACACACACACGTGACCACCCACTCTTTAAGGACATGACCTGCAGACCTTTGCTTTACGCTGGCGGGCCACTCGAGGGGTTCATTCAGTGGTCACCTTAAAGGCACGCCCCCCCCCCTGCAGGGTGTGGGTGAGAGGTTGCTGCTCCCCCCGTGTTTCTATCTAGGGGAAGCACGCGAGTATGTTGCTTTACTGCCTCTTCATGTGATCCCCGCCCCTCACCGCTGCCCTCTCTCCCTCCCCCAGGCCTCAACACGCTGCCCCGGCCCCACGCCCGCCCTGCTGCTGCTGCTGCTGCTGCTGCTGCCCGACCCCTCACGTCCTTCAGGGGGGAGGGAAGCTGCGCCCTTCGCCACGAGGCGCCTCGCTCTCTACGAGCTCCCGGTGGTGCCGCGTGGAGGCCTCTTTCCCAAGGCATCCCGGCCGCCTCGTCTGCTGCAGATGAGGCAGCTGCCTGGCGCCGCGCCCCCTCCCCCTGTCCTGCCCCCCCTGCCCCTCGGCCTGTTTGAGGATCTCTCCCAGCAGCAGCAGCCCCCTCAGCCCGCCACCCCAGAGAGCGGCGTGGACCTCACCTCCGTCTGCATCTTCTCCCTCGATGTGACCGTGGACTGCGCGCAGGACGGCGACACCACCTTCACGCTCGGCAACATCACCGAGGGCGAGGCGACCCACGAGGATCCGCAAAACAACGCCAGGGCTGCTGGCGGCCACGTGCAGCCCTCCCTGGGCCCAGGCCGCGAGGACGCCACGGCGGAAAGCTGCCTGACGGGGAGTAGCAGCAGTTTGTTCTTTGTCGAGAAGTACTATGAGAAGGACGACTTTGAGCCTTGTCTGGGGGGCGGAGGGGAAGGACGCGCCGTTCCCGAGGACGACCTCGTCTCTTCCATCGAGTTGAGCAAGCAGGGCGGCGTCCCCAAGCTGGCTGACACCGCAGTGTCCGAAGAGGATGACTTCATCGAGATTGACTGTGACGTGCAGCCGATGGAGACACTCAAGCGGCCGCTGGTGTACGGCTACGGCGGCGGGCCCGGCGGCAGGCTGATGCGGAGCTCCATGTTTGGGGAGCGGCGGCTGTCGCGTGCCTCCATAACCTCTGACTACCTGGAGATGGACCTGGTGGAGGCGATGTTGGGTGGGGCAGCGGACCCTCACAATGGCTGTAGTTGCCAAGACATGAAGGAGACTTACTGGGACCACTGGACGGCCCGGCGGGAGGCAATGGCGGGAGAAATGCTCCTCAACGGCAAGTCACAAGGCGTGAAGCTGCCAAGGTGTCCCTCCTCCAAGTTCTGCTACGACCCCGAGGTGCTCCTGGCGCAGGTGCGTGGCCCAAAGTCTCTAGAAGACGCCACTTTCAAGCAGTACTCTGCCTGCATCAAGTCACACATCTATGACCACATGGGGGCCGTGCAGGAAGGTCTGCGGGAGTACAGCCTGGCACGCGGCCCGCCGGACTTCATGTGCAGCCAGCCGGATCTGCCAGGCCACCCGCG
>JACEEZ010024014.1:7500-12500 GCA_016584305.1 Chionoecetes opilio
GACGTCTTACATTGCTTACTGAGGACTCTACTGGAGCATCAAACCTGCTATAATACCCACTATGTAAGTGACCCTGAGGACGCCTTACATTATTTACTGAGGACTCTACTGTAGGATCATAACTGCTATAATATCCACCATGTAAGTGACCCTCAGGACGCCTTACATTGTTTACTGAGGACTCTACTGTAGGATCAAACCCGCTATAATACCCACTATAAGGATACGAGGCTGCAAGAGGCTGAGAGAAAACGGGGATGGTATCAGCGGGGAGACTATGGTAAGGGGCGGGGAGACCTGAAGGGGGAACTCCGAAGAATGAGGAACCTTGAGGATTATGATAGACTGAAGGATGACCGCCTGGAAGACCTTGAGGACCTTGGTTTCTGAGGGTGTGTTGGAGTGGCTGGGTGAGGAAGTGACGGAGAGGTCTGAGTATGAAGTCGTGTGGTAGGAGAATGTGTCCCTCAACCACTTCGGCGCGCAGGAAGAGTGGCAGCTGTGCGATCGTCTTGCCTGCACACAACACCTCGTCTGTAATGGTAGAAAATGGGAATGAGTTAGGAAGAGTAGGTGATACAGAAAGTATAAGGAAGAGGAAAGTAACCCCTTCATCCCCAGATCTTTCCTTTGCTATAAAAAATTGTATGTTGTCGAGCCATAAAATTACAAAAACTAAGTAAATCAACCAAATTAGTTAGTGGACAAGGATACTAAACAGGTCATAGCTATAAAAACATTGCTTAGATTCACTACAAAACATCTAATGGGGGTCAAATTACAATGGAAATTACGTCCTGGGCCTTAAGGGGTTAAGAGTAGGGACGGAAAAAGGTGACTGCTTGCGTAATAATGGTTGGAAATGTTGGTTATGGTTATAGTTTATTTTTTTTAACAAGGCAAAAAATCCTGCCCCCTTGCTGCTTACTGACTGATATTTGATGCCAGGAGAAGGGAATACTACACTTCTTCTAAATGTCAGTTGTATTTCATCATAGTTAACCCTATTATCAGGTAAACACAGGCATCATCTTAAGCATGAGACCTTCAGATAGAATGGATTTTTTGCCATGTTAAAAAAAATAGACTATAGTTATATGTTTTGTCTTGTTATATTTATCCTTATCGTTTTTGTTTTTCTGACTTTTCATCCTTCTCTCTCTCCTTCCCCTACTCCTCTCTCTCCTTCTCTCTCCTCTTCTCTCCTCCTCTCGTCTCTCAGCGTCTCTCTCCTCTCTCTCTCTCTCTCTCTCTCTCGCTTCCTCTCTCTCTCCTCTCTCTCTCTCCTTCTCTCTCTCTCATCTCCTCTCTCTCTCTCTCTCTCCTCTCCCTCTCTCCTCTCTCTCTCTCTCTCCTCTCTCCTCTCTCTCTCTCTCTCTCCTTCCTCTACTCCCTCTCTCTCTCTCTCTCTCTCTCTCTCTTCTCTCTCTCTCTCATCTCTCTCTCTCTCTCTCTCCTCTCTCTCTCTCTTCTCTCTCTCTGCTTCCCATGTTTATTTCATATACGAACATAAGCCATAAAAATAAGGAAGCTACAGAGGCCGTGAGACTATACACAGTGTTCCATGTTATATACTAGTATTAGTAAGTAGTAGTAAGTATAGTTATAGTAGTAGTATAGTAGTAGTAGTAGTAAGAGTAGTATGAGTAATTAGTGTAGTGAGGTAGTAGTAGTATTATAGTAGTATAATAGTTGTAGTATATAGTGTATTAGTAGTGTAGTATAGTAGTAGTAGTAGTATGTAGTAGTAGTAGTAGTAGTAGTATAGTGTTAGTAAATAGTTAATAGTACCATATAGTTATTCTTCTTCTCTTTATCTTCTCGCCAATTCTCCCTCCTTCTCCTCTTCTTCATGCCTTATGTTTTTACGTAGTTGGCTCAGATTTTTTACTCCATTGCATGTCTTGTCATATATTGCAACGTATTTTTATGAGATATTTTTTTCTCTCATTTCCATTCTTTCACCACCCCCACCCCCTCCCCCTCCTCCTCCTCCTCCTCCTCCTCCTCCCTCCTCCTCCTTCCTCCTCCTCTTCCTCCTCCCTCCTCCTCCTCCTCCTTCCCCTTCTCCTCTTCCTCCCTCCTCCTCCTCCTCTCTCCTTCCCCTTCTCTCTCCCTCCTCCTCTTCCCTCCTTCTCTCCTCCTCCTCCTCCTCCTCCTCCTCCTTTCTTCCTCCTCCTCCTCCTCCTTCCTCCTTCCCCTTCTCTCTCCCTCCCCCCTTTTTTAAACATCCTTCCCTCCATTTCTCTCCTCTCTCCCCCTCTCCTCCTCCTCTTCTCCCCTCTCCCCTCTCTTTCCTTCTCCTCTTCTCCTCTCTCCTCCTCTCCTCTCCTCCTCTCTCTCTCTCTCCCCTCTCCTGTTTTTCAGTCCTTCTCTTTCTCTCCCTCTCTCTCTCTCTCTCTCTCTCTCTCTCTCTCTCTTCTCTCTCCCCTTCTCTCTCTCTCTCTCTTGAAGGACGGTCGTGCAAGGCTATCAGTTTTATAAAAACGTTAACATTTGTTTTGAATTTCTAAATTAAAAGACTGCTATCGTATTCTGCCTGCTGCCCGATACGTTTCTTCTATGTTTATTTATTGAAGTGCTTCGATGTATCTGATTTTCTTGGCTACTAAATGATGAACCTATTTTTTCTTACTGTTAGTGTTAATATTATCATTTTTATTATCATTATTATTACTTTTGAAGAGTATAAGAACTAAAACAAAATGGTCATCGTCATCTCATCATATATTTACGGGTCCAATGAATCAGAAAGAGACAGAAAAAGGAAAGTTGTCGTAGTGAAATATATTGAAAACATGAAGAGAAAGGAGAGAGGAGAGAGAGAGAGAGAGAAGAGAGAGAGGAGAGAGAGAAGAGAGAGAGAGAAGAGGGGAAAAGAGAGAGGGGAGGGGAGAGAAGAGAGAGAGAGAGAGAGAAGGGGAGAGAGAGAGAGAGAAAAGAAGAGAGAGAGAGAGAGAGAGAGAGAGAGAGAGAGAGAGAGAGAGAGAGAGAGAGAGAGAGGAAAAAAAGGTTTAGTTATATTTTATGAAAAAAAAAAGGGGAAAAGAAGGAAAAAAGAAAAAGAGAAAAGGAGAGAGAAAGCGAGAGGAGAGAGAGAGAGAGAGAGAGAGAGAGAGAGAGAGAGAGAGAGAGAGAGAAAAGAGAGAAAGATAGAGAGAGAGAGAGAGGAAATAGGAAAGATGAAGAAGAAGGGAAAGAAAGAAAGGAGGGGACAAAAGGAAATGAAAAAAAATTCATCAAAAAAAAAGGCCAGCAAAAGAGAGAGAGAAGAGAGGAGAGAGAGAGAGAGAGAGAGAGAGAGAGAGAGAGAGAGAGAGAGAGAGAGAGAGGAGAGAGAGAGAGGGACGAATGGGGTGAATGCATCAAAACAATGCCAGCAAGAGAGAGAGAGAGAGAGAGAGAGAGAGAGAGGAGAGAGAGAGAGAGAGAGAGAGGGGGAGTAGGAAGCCCAGAGAGAGAGAAAAGAGAGAGAAAGAGATGGCAAGAAAAAAAAGGGAGGGAGGAGGAGGAGAGGAGAAGGAGGAGAGAAGGAGGAGAGGAGGAGGAAGGATGGAAGGAAAAAAGGAGGAGGAGGAGGAGGAGGAGGGGAGGAGGAGGAGGGGAGGAGGAAGGGGGAGAAAGGAAAAGGGAAAAGGAAGGAGGAGGAGGAGGAGGAAGGGAGGAGGAAAAAAGGGGGAGGAGGAGGAGGAGGAGGGGAAGGAGGAGGAGGAGGTAATGAACAGAGGCGAGAAAACAAACACCAAAATATTCCGCCTACATCCCTGACTCGAAAACACGATTCTAAAAGCTAAAAATATAAATCCGTTGTTTATTTATTTTATTGCTTAATCCCATACTTGACAGGAAAAAAAAGGATAAAAAAAAGTTTTTTAATAATGCCATGTTATGAAATTATTAGCATAGAAAAAAGAGATTCGAGTTATAGTTATTTATTATTATTATTATTATTATTTTTTTTTTTTTTTTTTTTTTTTTTTTTATTATTTTTTTATTATTTATTTTTTTTTTTTTTTTTTTTTTTTTTT
This sequence comes from Chionoecetes opilio, assembly GCA_016584305.1. Taxonomy (NCBI): domain Eukaryota; kingdom Metazoa; phylum Arthropoda; class Malacostraca; order Decapoda; family Majidae; genus Chionoecetes; species Chionoecetes opilio. Next base: position 11,529 of record JACEEZ010024014.1, read on the forward strand.
TTTATTATTTATTATTATTATATTATTATTATTTTTTATTATTATTTTTATTATTATTTTTATTATTATTTTTATTTTTTATTATTATTATTATTATATTATTATTTATTATTATTATTATTATTATATTATTATTTTTATTTTATTATTATTATTATTATTATTATTATTTTTATTATTATTATTATTATTATTATATTATTCATTATTATTTTATGCTTTTCATTGCATACACCTTTGGCAGAATAAAGTGTATAACCATCCCAGGGAGGACTTAACCTTGCCTGAAAGTTTGGATCAAATCAGGATAGTGGTGGTGGACCCTTATTAGCGGGACTGACCACGGCCTTCTATATAAAAGGCCGCGGACTGACGGACAGACAGTAAATTATAGTACGAAACTCTGCGGAAACGTCTTGCCGCGTTTCACTAACTTGGTAGACTCTTATGCAATATTAGAACATAAGAACATAAGAAAATAAGGAAGCTACAAGAGGCCGTGAGACCTACACGAGGTAGTTCCTGTTACCTAACACTACCTACATCCCCCCTTTCTTCCCCATCCTAAAATTTTTTCCAACCCTCCTTTTAAGTCCTTTTGACTCCGCACTAACACCTGCACTGAGTCCATTCCAGTCATTCACCACCCTATTTGCGAACCAGTTTCTCCCTATTTCCTTTTTAAATCTACGCTTTTCCAGCTTGAATCCGTTACTTATGATATGTGCATATATATATATATCATTATGTTATCATTATCATTGTCATTATTATCATTATCATAATCATTATTGACGTTCTTATTATTATTCTATTATTATAGTTAGCATTATTTTTATCAGTATTATTTTTTTGTTATTACGAATATTATTATCAAAATTACCCTTTTTACATTATTATATCACTATTATTATTATCATTGCTACCAGAAGTAACCGTGATAAGTATGGTGCTTAAAAATACAATCGGAAT
>JACEEZ010024014.1:25000-65000 GCA_016584305.1 Chionoecetes opilio
CCTCCTCCTCCTCCTCCTCCTCCTCCTCCAATGAGAGAAATGCATCTAACCAACTTCGAAATCAAATTAACTCCTGAACTAAACTTTCTTACATTTGACACTGGAAGGAGACAGCATTCCTAACCTAACCTAACCTAACCTAACCTAACCTAACCTAACCTAACCTAACCTAACCTAACCTACCTAACTAACCTAACCTAACCTAACCTAGCCTAACCTAACCAAGGAGACAGCACACAGGTATTATTATCCTTACTATTACTGCTATCATTATTATCATCAGCATCATTATTATCATTAGTATTATCATCACTATTAATTTTACCACTATCATTATTATTACTATTACTATTATTATTGTTATTGTGCGCCATTATCATCATGTTTCCAGTTATCATCATCATCATCATCATTCCCGCAGCGTCAGTAACACACACGCACACAAACATGTCCCGTAGTTACATCACGTACAAGGACAAGAACAGGTTTATGGAACTGTCGCCGATGGGAATTCTCGTCGAAACACCAACTTAGAGCTCTCGCCGACGTGGAAATGTTAACCTAACCTGGACAATGGCACCTAACTTAACCTACCGTAGATAACACTATAGTCGCCACCTGCAGTGATGTCGCCAGCCGCCAAATATTACGAATTATATAGCATCACTACTGATTTGTCTGTGCCACTGAAGATGATACACAGTAGTTTATATCATGACTGTATAATCTACCCTGTTTCAGCGTTGTTTTATGCTTTGTAGCTGCAAGTATAGACGGTTTCAAATTTCGCTACGCATTTTTTTTTTCGGGCGACGACGACAGCGGTACGACACTCAGTAAATAAACACTAGATGGCGACTCTACTGTTGGTAGCCACTTTGTAGATATTTTTGAAATTTGTTCATTTATAGCCATACTATGACACAGATGAAGACACAAAATGACACAGACTCTCCAGATAGCCCCTTCTAACTGTCCTGAAATAATGGATGTAGAAATGTAAGTATTAACGCCACCACACGTCTGTAAACAGAAAAAAAAGTTGTCCTGGCGACTTAACTGTTATCTACGGTAACTGATCAAGCTAACGATAGTATTTCATCCCTGAATGCAGAAACGCGGGTAAAACTTGATTAAATGTATATATTGGCTCCTGTAATATCAAGAATTGGAACACTCGACGACGGCGGCGAGAATTCCTATCGGCGAGAGTTCCAGGTACCCAAGAACAAAGACAAGGTGTGCTGAGGCGTGACGGGCGGGTGAGGACAGGTAAGGTGTGCCCAGGTAGGTAATCATCACTTCATCTCACCTAGCTGTACCCTGTCTACGTCTTCTTATAGACTAACACTAGTCTGACTTCTATTGCTTTACTTCAACATTACAACTTCTTGACTTCTATCGCTTTACTTCAACATTACAACTTCAACAACAACTTCTTGACTTCTATCGCTTTACTTCAACATTACAACTTCAACAACAACTTCTTGACTTATATCGCTTTACTTCAACACAACAACTTCAACATTACAACTTCTTTACTTCTATTGCTTTACTTCAACATTACAACTTCAACAACAACTTCTTGACTTCTATCGCTTTACTTCAACATTACAACTTCAACAACAACTTCTTGACTTATATCGCTTTACTTCAACATTACAACTTCAACAACAACTTCTTTACTTATATCGCTTTACTTCAACATTACAACTTCAACAACAACTTCTTTACTTATATCGCTTTACTTCAACATTACAACTTCAACAACAACTCTTTACTTATATCGCTTTACTTCAACGTTTTATCATCTATTTTTGCTTTGCCAACGTAAGACCACAAGAAGGTAACACAGAACAGGTGAGATATAGGTAAATTAGTATTGAATTAATTGATGCTTCCTGTTTAACCCCTTCACACCCAGATCTTTCCTTTGCTATAAATAATTGTTTGTCGAGCCATCAAATTAAGAAAACTAACTGTATATACCACATTAGTTAGTCGACAAGGATATTAAACTGGTCATATCTATAAAACATTGCTTATATTCATTAAAAATCGTCTAATAGTACCCAAATTACAATGGAAATTACGTTCTGGGTGTGAAGGGTTAACTTTTTTTTGACAGGTGCTTTAATTTCCATATATATGTTTACCTGAGGAACAAAATGAAGGAGCATTATTCTATACTTAATGCAAGAGTTAATCAGTATCTTCACTCTTTCATCCCTTTCACTGGTAATCGATGGAACTCTCTTCCTGTTTCTATTTGTCCACCTTCCTACGACTTAATCCCTTCACGCCCAGATCTTTCCTTTGCTATATAAAATTGCGTGTTGTTAGCCATAAAATTACGAAAACTAACTAAATATACCAAATTAGCTAGTGGACAGGATATTAAACAGGTCTTAGCTATAAAATGTTGCTAATGTTCACTAAAAATCGTCTAATGGTACCCAAATTACAATGGAAATTACGTTCTGGGTCTCAAGGGGTTAATGCAAGAGTTAATCAGTATCTTCACTCTTTCATTCCTTTCACTGGTAATCGATGGAACTCTCTTCCAGTTTCTATTTCTCCACCTTCCTACGACTTAAATCTTTTCAAGAGAGGAGTGACAAGACACCTCCTGAACTAAATTGCCCTCTTCTTTCCTTATTCTCTTACTGTCTTCCTTATAGGGGCTGGCAACTGAGCAGGCTTTGTGTTACCTCTGTTTTGTTTGCCCTTGGCCAGTCCTTTGTGATGTAAAAAAAATATATATAATACTTGGTAGTTTTTTGTATATTAAGTTATTTTTCTTCCATATACTACTCATAATTACTTTGTTTTAAAATCGAAGAGTGAAGACATATTTATTTATCACATTTTACAAGATATATATTTTCTTGTTCGAGTGAATCTGATCCCTACCGTACATAACACTGTAGTCGCCAGTCACTCGCCACTGCATTAATGTCGCCAGGCACGATATATTACGAATTCTAGCATCACTACAGACTTTTATGTGCCACTGAAGACATGTAGTGTGATGTACATAATATAAACTACTGTGCATGCGTCTTCAGTGGCACATACAAGTCTGTAGTGATGCTAAAATTTGTAATATATGGTGCCTGGCGACATTAGTGCAGTGGCAAGTGACTGGCGACTATAGTGTTATCTACGGTAAGTAACGTCTATAGAGAAGTGTTTTCGATTTCTTCCTTCTCTCATTGGTTTCTATTGTTATATCTCTAGTTCACTTTCATTTATAATCCTTTGTTATTTTTCCTTTATCTTTTTTCTCCTTTCTTCACCCTTCTCCTTCTTCTTCTTCTCTTTCTTTCTTTCCTTTGTCGTTTTTTTCTATTTTAAATTCATCTTACTCTTTTTTTTTTAGTTTTTCTCTCTCTTCTCTTTTTTTTTTTTTCTTCTCTCTCTCTTCTCTTCTTCTTCTCTCTCTCTCTCTCTCTCTCTCTCTCTCTCTCTCTCTCTCTCTCTCTCTCTCTCTCTCTCTCTCTCTCTCTCTCTCTCTCTCTCTCTCTCTCCCTTATTGTCCCTTCTTCCTTCTTCCCTTCCCTTCCCTTCCCTTCCCTTCCCTTCCTTCTTATGTTTGTTTCATCAATGTTTATCTCACTTCCCCTCTTTGTCTCTTCTTTAATTCTCTCTTCGTTTGTTATTAGTTCTTCTTGCACTTCCACGTCTTTGTTCGTTCTGACTTGTTCAATTATTATTAGTATTATTAGCATTATTACTATTATCATTGTTATTGTTATTATTATTATCATCAATACAATCATCACTGTCAGTCTCTCTCCTCTCTCTCTCTCTCTCTCTCTCTCTCTCTCTCTCTCTCTCTCTCTCTCTCTCTCCTCTCTCTCTCTCTCTCTCTTCTCGCATTCTCTCTCTTCTATTCTTTCTGCTGACATCTCTCTCTCTCTCTCTCTCTCTCTCTCTCTCCCTCTCTTCTCTCTCTTCTCCTTCTCTCGTCTCTCTCATTCTCTCTCTCGTCTCTCCATCTCTCTCTCTCTCTCTCTCTCTCTCTCTCTCTCTCTCTCTCTCTCTCTCTCTCTCTCTCTCTCTCTCTCTCTCTCTCTCTCTCTCTCTCAATGCTAATCTATTTCCACTTATCTCTCATTTTTACACTCTTTCTCGCTATCAAATTTCTGTTCCATAAATACTTTTTCCGTGTTCTCTCCCTCTCTCTTGTCTTGTTTATTTACCTTCTTCCTCCTCCTCTTCTTGCTACGTCTTTTAAAATCCACGACATTAATCAATCTTGTGAGTCAATTTACTTAACTCTCTGTCTGTCTTCTCTCTCTCTCTTTCTCTCCATCTTCATTCTCTCTCGATCGCCTCTCCTTCTCTTCTTCTTCTTCCTCTTCCTCTTTCTCCTCCTCTTTCTTTAATAGTTTACAAGTCTTCCTTTTAAAGTAATCTCTTCCTGAATCTTCCTCCTCCTCTTCATCTTCCATCACTTACACAACTTTTTTTTATTAATTTTAATCACTAAACTTCCTTCCTTCCTTCCTTATTTCCTTCCTTCCTTCCTCCTCTTCCATCACTTATACAACTGTCATTTAATCCCTTCCTTCCTCCTTCCTTCTTCCTTCCTTCCTTCCTTCTTCCTCTTCCATCACATACAACTCTATCATTTGACTTCCTTAACTTCCTTCTTCCTTCCTTCCTTCCTTCCTTCCTTCCTTCCTTCTTCCTCTACCATCACTTCTACAACTCTATCATTTAACTTCCTAAACACTTCCTTCTTCCTTCCTCCTCCTTCCCCTCCTCCTTCTCGTGTCCTACCTTGACCGTGGCCTGCTGAAGACTGCGCCCACAAAACAAACCTACCCTTGAACCTACCCAAATCCTGCTTCTGCCTGGGGGTTCCCGCTACCACCTCCACCCCCTCCACCACCACCACTCACCATCACCACAGCTATTTCCTCCTTCACCACTACCACTATTCCTACCACCACTACCACCATGATCAGAGAGAGAGAGAGAGAGAGAGAGAGAGAGAGAGAGACCAGCGCCTTCACCTCAATCGAGCGTCGCATATTAAACACACACACACACACACAGGTTATGTCGCTGGTTAAAGTCCTGTACAAGGGTGAATGAGGCGAATGACAATGTAAACCTGAACCTGCTTGTAGATACACCGTTTTCTTTTTATTCAATTATCATTTTCAACGTAGTGTAAAAGGATGTTGTGTATTTTTTGCTTTGGGATAAAAATAAAAATGAAATAATATGACGCAGCAAGGTCTAAACTGCGTTTTGGATTAGGATGTCTTGCGTGTGTTATTTTTATTTCTGTTGATTCACGTATTTGTTATAGGAATATTTCAAGTTTTATCTCTCTTTTTTGCTGACGAGAAGTTTATCATCCTTGTCTTAATTTGTGTCCTCTATATGTATAAAGATTTTCACACTTTTCTATTGTTTACATGCGACTTGCCACTCCATCATTTTCTATTCTTGATCATAATACTTACAGATCTTCGTCGTCGTAGTGGTAATAATAGCTTGATATCAATAACAATAATACTACTGATAAAAACCATACATCACAGCATTTAGTACTGAATTATTATAGTAGTTAAAGCTAATATGGAGTCATTATAACCCCTTCACACCCAGATCTTTCCTTGGCTATAAAAAATTGTCTGTTGTTAGCCATAAAATTACGAAAATTCACTGAATATACCAAATCAGCTAGCGGACAAGGATACTAAACAGGTCATAGCTATAAAATATTGCTTATATTCACTAAAAATCGTCTAATGGTACCCAAATTACAATGGAAATTACGTTCTGGGTCTCAAAGGGTTAACAGAAAGAACAGGAAATTATAAAGTCTTGATCATAGAAAACGTGGAAAGTTTCATAGGCAGAGAGGGAAGGGAGACCAGTTTAAGATATTCCTTTGTTTTTTGCTGAGTGTGTACCGTGTGGTCAAGACATGAACCGTATGACCGACCTTGAACCTGACCTGTAACTGTACACCGCTACGTTATCCCTTGGAGGTGGTGGTGTTGGTGTTGGCGGTGATGGTGGTGATGGTTGTAGTGGTAGCGGTGATGGTGGTGGTGGTGGTGGTGGTAGTGGTGGTGGTGGTGGTGGTGGTGATGGTGGTGATGGTGGTAGTGGTGGTGATGGCGGTAAAGATAGTTTTTATGGTGGTGATGGTGGACTGGTGGGCTATGGATTATTGGATTAATGGGAGGGATTAGGACGAATAGGGAGTTATATATAGGTTTTACTACTCTACTATAGAACACTACTCTTTCTCCGCCCAAGCCTCTCTCTCTCTCTCTCTCTCTCTCTCTCTCTCAAAACAAAACAAAACAAAAATGTGAAGCTTACTAAAACAACAATATTGTCCATCGTATTAATGTACTAGTACTATCATCAGCTAATATTATGTATCCTGAGATAAACTGTTTCTCGAAACAGTCCTTTTTCACAAATGTTAATTCAATTGTGAATAAAAGTATTGAATCTGAATCTGAATCTCTCTCTCTCTCTCTCTCTCTCTCTCTCTCTCTCTCTCTCTCTCTCTCTCTCTCTCTCTGCCTACACGACGGGTTTTCCTCTCCAACAATATTATCATTATGTTCACCGCTTGCAAAGTATTATTTCTTGAGGCTTGTCGAGGATAAATTCATCTTACGAGACGCACACTGGAGATTATAGCACCAGAAAAAAATCCTCTCGTTCAGCAAGTGCCTCGTCTAGCCTAAGCTGTGTGTGTGTGTGTGTGTGTGTGTGTGTGTGTGTGTTGTGTGTGTGTGTGTGTTGTGTGTGTGTTATATATGTATGTGTGTGTTGTGTGTGTATATGTGTGTGTGTGTGTGTGTGTGTGTGTGTGTGGTGTGTGTGTGTGTGTGTTGTGGTGTGTGTGTGTGTGTGTGTATGTGTGTGTGTGTGTGTGTGTGTGTGTGTGTGTGTGTGTGTGTGTGTGTGTGTGTGTGTGTGTGTGTGTGTGTGTGTGTGTGTGTGTGTGTGTGTGTGTATATGTGTGTGTGTGTGTGTGTGTGTGTGTGTGTGTGTGTGTGTGTGTGTTGTGTGTGTGTGTGTGTGTGTGTGTGTGTGTGTGTGTGTGTGTCTGTGTCTGTGTGTGTGTGTGTGTGCCTCCGGGAATGTCAACCAAGGGGATGGCCGTGTTAGAAAAGCCTCCACCTCTCCCTACAAAACACTCTCGCCCTTTCTTTCTGGTTCAAGTCCTCCCCCTCTACTAGCACCTTTGGCTTATGTAGCTATATACTCCTTTACCCTATTCTTCCATCTTCCAGGTGGCCTCTCCTACTAGCAGAACTCTCAGTCTCACTCAACCTTTTCTCACAAACTCCTCACTCATCATCCTCTCACTATGACCAAACCACCTCATTGTATTTCGCTTCACCCATTCCACCAATCTGCACTCCACTCCATTTGCACGCGTTCCCATGCTGTATCTTTCATACATGTTTTGTTGTTGTCACCTCTCCATCTTGTAACCCACACGCCCCTCTCAGATCACTTATTTCCACGCCTGGCACTCTTCCTGCGGCACCCTTCCCTTCAAGCACCATCCCCTTATTTCTCATATTTTTCACCCCCTTATTTTTTTTCTCATTTATTCAAAGACATCCATTCTACCACCGCGTCTCCTCCATATTTTAACAATTCCTTTTATAAATGCATGTAATGGGCATTTTCCTGTATTGATTATTTTAATGTACCCTTTGTCCGTGTGGGCAGCCTGGGGTTAATCCCTACAAGGGGTTCTGCGTCCCTGGCCACGGTGAGCAGTAAGGCCTGACATAGATTGGTTGGGGAGGGGTTTGCGACCCCTCCCTGTAAAAACCTAACTTAGCCACAACCATATTAAGAGGTAGAGGCCGCGGGTGTGGTAACCGCGCCCCCGACCCGGTTTTGCCGGGGGCCCCGACCATGCAGACCCCTCCAATGCCGACGCAGGGGGGAGTCTGCCTATGACGATTGCGGGGCAAAGCCCTCGGGAATCCCGCACTCTAAATCGAGTGGTAGGGCCCCCTAGCCCATCTTTTTCTTATGGGGGTGGCCGGGGCGGTGCAGAGGCGGCGCCTGCCCGTCGAATCACTCCTGCGATAAACCTCCGGAGGGTTCTTCGTGTGGGCTCGTAGAACGTTCTGAGCCTCTCAGACGATCGTCGACTACCTCTCCTATCGGGCGAGCTCAGTAGGCTGAGGGTGGATATAGTGGGACTCTCTGAGACGAGGAGGCCTGGCAGTGGCGAGACTAGCAGTGGGGGTTACACCTACTACTGGTCCGGCATGAGCAATGGCGACCATTTCCGGGGAGTAGCTATAGGCATCTTTAGCAAACTGCAGCCGTCAGTTGTTGAGGTTACTCCGGTTGATGAGCGTATAATGCGGGTGAGGATGAAACACACTCTGGGTTTCATGTCTCTTGTTGCAGTGTACGCTCCTACCGAGGTGCGTAAAACTGAAGAGAAGGAGATGTTCTACACCTAACTCGACTCTGTATTAGACCAGTGTCCTCCTCGGGACACACTCATTGTCTTGGGCGACTTCAATGCTACTACTGGCACTGTGAGAGATGGCTACGAGTTATGTGTTGGTCCCCATGGCATCCCCAGGGTCCCCCTGGAATTATTATACATGTGTGTTAGGTATTGTTAAGTGAAATAGGACGGTGTGTTAGGTGTTTTCAGTGAGCGTGTACTAGTAGTACAGGAGCATTAGTAAAAATTTAACGAAAACCTAGAAAAAAATAGTAGAAAGCTGATTTTTTCAGGGGAGCTCCAGAAAACCATAAGCATGTCCACTGTGCAAAGTTCTGCAAATTCAACCTGGTGGCATTTTCAGAATTGAAGATGGCCGCTATAACAATTTGCGATAAATGATTAAAATACCAAAATCGGCATAACTGGCAACTTATTACAGTGGACCCATGCCATGTTCATTTTGAGTTAAAATAATTAGCATAAAGTGTAATTACTATTATATTATAATAATAGTGAGTGATAATATATAATTAGCATAAATTATAATTAATAGTATATTATAATAATAATAATAATTATAATAATAATTTTCTCGTTTTTCAGGTGTTGTCATGATGGCCGAGTTTTGCAGTATTCCCACATGCGGTAAGCAGATCACATCAGATCGTGCAGAGGTCCATGATAAGGGCCTTGAGGGACTCCTACGAGCCAGCATTGAAAGAAAAGATGGTTTGCAGTCTGTATTTGAGAGGAAGAGGTCACAATTGCCAGTCCCAGTCCATGGTAAATGTCGTCGCGAATACATTCGACCATGCAGTATTACTTCTTACAAAAGGAAAAGGGAAGAAGAGCCATTGGACTCTGATTGGGGCACATCATCTTCAAAATTACGTTCAAGAACTCGAGTTTTCAATATAAAAGAAGATTGTCTCTATTGTGCAAAGACTGTAATAGACTACAATGTAGAAACAAAGATACCCCGCAACCGTCGGGTACGGGCACATGATGCTATGACAAAAGCCACCCTTCAAAGCGTAATTGAGAAAGCTGGCGATCGCCATGATGAATGGGGAGATGCTGTTAGACTTCGCATATCCAATGAGTTAGATTTTATTGCTGCTGAAGTCAAGTACCACCATGACTGTCAGGTTCTCTTCTATACTGGCAAACAATTTCCAAGCAAGAATACCCGTGATGGATATCAACGGGGCCGACCTGTCAATGCCACAAAACACGCGGCATTCCAGAAGTTGTGCCAATTTATACGCGACAATGATGAATGTCAATATTCACTTGCAGAACTTATGACTTTGATGGACGACTATTTAGATGGAGAAGAGGGCTACAACCCCAAAAGGCTAGGACAAAAATTGGAGGAATGTTTCGGGCAGGACATTGTTCGGACTTGTGATATTGAAAAACAGACCCTATATACTTTCTTAGATGAAAGTAACCACATCCTTAGAAATAATTATGAGTCCAGTAACATGACAAAAGATTCAATCATAGATATGGCAGCTGCAATCATACAAGATGATGTAAAGTCTGTAGGATAGGTTAACTCTGAATACCCGACAATGACACAATTGCAAGACAGTGATAAAATGGTGCCTGACTCTTTGAAGCGACTACTGAGTGGTATAATCAAATCAAAATCTGACAAGAGTGTCGGCTGTGAACCAAGGGCGTAGCCAGGAAAAATAATTAGGGGGGGCCACCTCCCAATGATGGTTGAGGGGTGGGTGGGTGCCTTATCAGCTGGGGGTCTGGGAGGCACTGTAAGCCCCCCAGAGAATTGTTTTGAAGATATGACTTAATTGGGGGCATATTGAGTCCTATGGGGGTCATTTATTGGTTCTTTGCATGATATTCAATATAGTAAAATTGATGAAATTATACCCTACACTCCTAAAGTACATGTGTTGAATTGGGGGGGGCCATGACCCCCTTGGCCCCCCCTCTGGCTACGCCCTTGCTGTGAACGCCGCCGTACAGCACTTGCACACGGCATAATGTCTGCGTGTCGACCTCGATCATTTGTGTCTCCAATATAACATAGTTTGGCTATTATAAATGTAACGTACATAACATAGTTGTGGTATTATTAAAATAAAAAAATAAAAAAATAATATTTTTCTTCACCTTATTGAATTTATGCTAATGATGTCAACTCAAAATATTGTGTATGGCTCCCTTGTATTCAGCACACTCTAAAACATAGATGTACACACAAAAATCTTATTACTACGAACTCGGATGGATGAGCATAGTACTTTTCATTTTATCGTTAATTGTGATGGCGGCCATTTTGAATTATGAAAATGCCACGAGGTTGATTTAGCAGAACTTTGCATAAGGGCGATATATACAATATTTTGGAGCTCTCCTTAAAAAATCAGCTTTCTACTATTTATTTCCACGTTTTAGCTAATGCTCCTGTACTATAGTGTGTGTAAAGTGTGTAAAGTGTGTAAGTGTGTAAGGTGAGCTGGGATCATTTAGCAGTTTAACAGTTTATTGACAGTAAGACGTGGGAAGATACAAAAAAGGGGTGGACAAGATATACGAAGAAAACATTACAAATAGAAATACAGAGGCGATGAAAGTAGCTGGAATAGTTAGTAGGTGTAAATGTCTGTGTATATTATAGCATTGTATGTAGACTTTTTTTTTTTTAGCACCGTGTAACTTTCCTGTATATATATATATATATATATATATATATATATATATATATAATATATATATATATATATATATATATATATATATATATATAATATATATATATATATATATATAATATATTAAGAATATTAATTATTATATGTCATGTCTATATATAATATTATACATTCTATGTATACTGAATTATATGAATATATAGTATGATATATTAGATATATATATTATAATACAAATATAATGTATAATAATGCTACGAGAGATGGCTACGAGTATGTGTTGTCACCCATGGCTCCGCGGTACCAGAAACATTAACAGTTCTCTGCTTCTGAATTTTGCAAGGTCCAGAAGGTTGAGAATTGCAGGTTCTTGGTATCAGAGACCAGAGCAGCACCGCTGGACATGGTATAGTAATGCCGGAGGGGTGGCTAAGGAGATCGACCACGTCCTCGTTAGCAGTGGCGGCTCGTGGCATAGGGCTGCAGAGCTGCAGCACCCCCAGACACTCACTACCAGGTGTATGATGCCATTAGACACAGCAGAATTGATACACTACTAACAAATATATCATAATAAAAAATCATTATATGTTATTTCATTATTTTCAATACGTTACTAAGTGAATTTTCATTAAAACCAGACCAAAATTTAAGTTACTCTCATATTTAGTGTACGATTCATGTCTGCGCCTCCGCCGCGCCACTTGTGGAAACAAGAGCTGCAGTTGAGGCAGCTAGGTCTCGTCCCTCTTGTGTATACAGTGCGTGTGGACGGTACGTGTGGTGATCGTGCTTTCTTTAATTACCCTATGACGATGGAAAATCGAGTGAGGCATTTACAAAACATCAACTTATCCCAGCTGACATTAAATGAAAAGACTGAAATCAAGCGGTACCGACTTTATTTTCAAGTAATACTGTAATTCTACCATCACCACCTCAGCCATCCCCTCTACTACCAACCTACCCCCAGTGGCGTACCCAGAAAATTTAAAAGGGGGGGGGGGCAAAATATGAATATATACATATATATATATTATATATATATTTTTAAACCATATATCTAATATACTATATATCATATACAACGAAGTATAATATATATATATAGTTATATTATATTTCTTTCCAAGGGGGGTCCATGCGCATGTTACCCCCCCCCCCCCCCTCGGTACGCCACTGACTACCGACTAGGGGGGGCTGACCACTGACTAGGCCCACCGACGGGTAAAATCTGCATATATAGTTACTAGGCCCACCGACGCGGGTAAAATCTGCATATATAGTTACTAGGCCCACCGACGGGTAAAATCTGCATATATAGTTACTAGGCCCACTGACGGGTAAAATCTGCATATATAGTTACTAGGCCCACCGACGGGTAAAATCTGCATATATAGTTACTAGGCCTACACGGGGAAAATCTGCATATATAGTTACTAGGCCCACCGACGGGTAAAATCTGCATATATAAGTTACTAGGCCCACCGACGGGTAAAATCTGCATATATAGTTACTAGGCCCACCGACGCGGGTAAAATCTGCATATATAGTTACTAGGCCCACCGACGGGTAAAATCTGCATATATAGTTACTAGGCCCACCGACGGGTAAAATCTGCATATATAGTTACTAGGCCCACCGACGGGTAAAATCTGCATATATAGTTACTAGGCCCACCGACGGGTAAAATCTGCATATATAGTTACTAGGCCCACCGACGGTAAAAGCTGCATATATAGTTACTAGGCCCACCGACGGCTAAAAGCTGCATATATAGTTACTAGGCCCACCGACGGATAAAATCTGCATATATAGTTACTAGGCCCAGTGGCGTACCCAGAAAATTTAAAAGGGGGGGGCCAAATAAATATGATAATATATATATATTATATATATATATATATATATATAATATATAATAATATATATATATATATAAAATATATATATATATATATATATATATATATATATATATATATATTTATATATTATAATTTATCTTTGCAAAGGGGGGGGCCCATGGCCGCATGCCCCCCCCCCCCCCCCCCCCTCGGTACGCCACTGACTACCACCCCCACCATCCCTTCTACCACCACCACTACTAAGGCCTCTTCCATTTGTGCCCAAGTTGCATGAACCAGTTCTTTCAGTTCAGGGTTGGTTCTGGGTTCAGGGTTGGTTCGCGTGTCACAAATGGAACGCAAAAACCCGTTTTTTGTTTAAAACATACTCAGCTGGCGAGGCAATTTAAGAGAGAGAGAGAGAGAGAGAGAGAGAGAGAGAGAGAGAGAGAGAGAGAGAGAGAGAGAGAGAGAGGAGAGAGAGAGAGAGAGAGAGAGAGAGAGGAGAGAGAGAGAGAGAGAGAGGAGAGAGAGAGAGAGAGATAACGAGAGAGAGAAAGAGAGATAACGAGAGAGAGAGAGATAACGAGAGAGAGAGATAACGAGAGATAACGAGAGAGAGATATCGAGAGAGAGAGAGAGATAGAGAGAGAGAGAGAGAGATATCGAGAGAGATAACGAGAGAGAGAGAGAGGATAAAGAGAGAGAGATAAAGAGAGAGAGAGATAGCGAGAGAGATAACGAGAGATAACGAGAGAGATAACGAGAGAGAGAGATAACGAGAGAGAGAGATAACGAGAGATATAACTCAGCTAGCTGCTATGTGAAGGGATCATATCAAGTTTAAGATCGCGGGAACGCATGGCCTCCATCCAGCCATGTATGCCTCTTTTATGCCGTCTGACATCCTCTCCGACTCGTGCATGCGGAAAACCCTTCACGATAAGAGAAATAGGGCCCAAGGCGACCATTGTTTGTTATGAACTGAAAACTCTACCCAAGCTACCCACCTCTCAATGTGAGTAGAGAAAGTTTAAGGGTTTTGCTGAGTCACTACGCGCTTTGCCTCGGACCCAGGTTTTCGTGCGCAAATGGAACGCCTGAACTCTTGGGTTCCGTGAACTGGTTCTTGAAATGTCGCAAATGGAAGAGGCCTCTACCATGCCCTGAAATCCGTGAATATCAACTACAACTTATCCGGTATATACACCTGAGAAGGTAAAATTTGTGTATCCTACTGATGCGTAAAGCTTGCAGTTCCCCCATTTTATTTTATCACGAGCCGCCACTGATAACAAACATGTTTTCCTGAACCTACACACACTACTGGTGTTATCCGGTGAATGATAACACATGACAGATTCTCAAAACAAAGGGTGACGAAATAAGAAAGTCTTCGTTCTTACCTCTGTTGTCCCGCCTTGCGTCCCATCGTTGCCAAACACACAGGCAGACACGCCTCCTTGCCAACCCGCCTCCAGTTGGCAGGACGAACTTCAGATGTCAGAATGGCATGGGGTGGATGAGATGCAGTACGGGGATATAATTATGAAGGATTGCATGGGGAGGAGGGTGGTTTCTAGGATGGGGAAGAGGTCGACTGAACGAGAACTTGCATGGGGTCATTGGGGAGGCCGGAGAAAGATGGTCTTGCTTGGGCAGGTGAATGAACTCTTTGCTTCATGAGAGAGACGTCTATAGGCCAATAATTATGTAGGTCTATACACTCTCCTCAGTATCATGTACAAGGGTTATTACGGTGATCAGTCAATTTTGTGTTCCGTCAAGTGCATTTATTTTGCTGCCGAACTCAGCGAACTGACATTGTTTATAGAATCCAGAATTACAAACCTATTTTATCTCGATTCAAATTTACTACATCGCTAACTTTTCATAACCACGTAAATTTATATGGTTTATCGGAAGAATACAAGCAGGTTAGAAGGTATTAAGACGTAGTTGTATGTTTGTCTTGGTGTGTGCCATGGTGTGTGTAGGAAAGCCATGTGTGTGTCGGGACTCGAGAGTGTTGTCAGTCCTGCCTGGGGTAAATAAAGGAAGCCAGGCGCCGCTGATGACGGGAAGATGATGGGCAGCCGCGAGAAGAATTACGAGGACCTACACTTCCCTTTCTGCGATGAAGTCAGCAAGTATGAGAAGCTGGACAAGATAGGACAAGGCACCTTCGGGTAAAGTATCAAGGCACATCACAAAGCACTGCGATAGCCACACCACCCTGGCCTTGAGCGAGCCTCTGCGTGCGGACCTTTGCTTGAATCCCGCCGTAACGTCAAAAGTGTTTATATTTCACGTTAATACTCAGCAGTAGTGGTTAGAGGGACGCCACGCCTTACCTCATACCTATCGCTGTCTGTGTGTAATGATGAGGCTTTTAAACTGTTGCGCATCGTAGTTGATATTCATTTGAGTGGTGGTGGAAGTAGCGTTTTCTGGGTACGTGTGTCACATCACGTTGGTCCATGCGTTATTGGATCATGGTTTGGAGGCAAGACAAGTGTGTATGTGTAGTGGACTATGGAGCCTCTGTGGGGTGTCAGTGAGGGTAATGCATGTGTGAACTTCTACAGCCGGCAAACCAGACTTGTTTTAATGCTCAGGTGGTAAAAATGGACGAGGACTGCGCGGTCATTTTCTGAGACTGACTAGGTTTTTCTTGCCTACAATTAGTGCTTTTTCAGATGGAGGTATTTTTATTTTCAGGAAACCAATTAAAAGTTTTTTTTTATTTTCATCACCAGATCTTAGGGTCGCCGTTTCCATTGATAGCAAAATAAATGTATCCCAATCAGCAAGAGCACTAAAACTTGGCCAGGAAATAATAGTCAGTGTCTTAGAAACCAGGGAAGTGACGGAACTGTACGAAAACAAATGTGCCCCGCCCCGCCCCGCCCCGCCCCGCATTCACCAGTCGCTGAGTGGTCCGCTTGCCTCTACCTGCCGGGAGGATTATTACCCTAACCGAACCAAATCTAACCACCTAACGGCATCGACCCCCGGCAAGATTATGAACCTAACCGAACCTTAACCTAACCTCCTAAATGTCTGGGGGGGGGCCTCTGGATGGGGAGGGTGTGTGTGTAGGAGAGAGCGGGGCAGGTTGCATCGAGGGTAGGTTGCATCATTGCCTCTAACTCGCATTAACTTTTATTATTATTATTGTTGTAGTTGTAGTAGTAGTAGTTTATTGTAGTAGTAGTAGTATTAAGACGATGTACGTGTGATAACATGCGAGTTAGAGGCAATGATGCAACCTACCCTCGATGCAACCTGCCCCGCTCTCCCCCTATGCATATTAGACAACTATATAATTTCTTCAATATGTATATATATCTATAAGTTTTGAAGGTTACGCGAAAGTGGATTAATACTGCACGGTAAACTGAGCAAAAAATATTATAGAAAACATAAGTGATAACGGCAGTAGCGAGCGCGCAGTTCTCGTCCATTATAACCGCTCAGGTTATTGAGGTAATGAAGGTGGTAGTGGAGTTTTGTTACCGACTTGAAAGCTGAGGTTTACTGGGCGACTTATAAAGAAGTATTGGTGGTTAGTGTGTATGTTTATTTGTAACCATCATAACTGTGGGAAGGATTGGCTCACCACATTAGTTAAATTTTATACATAGGCTATCCTAGATTGTAATGGATCTTTCGCTTATGGGAGTTATCATCCATATATGGCCTGAGTTATGAATACTCATTAGAATAACCTACTTATATATTGAATACTCATTAGAATAACCTACTTATATATTGACTACTCATTAGAATAACCTACTTATATATTGAATACTCATTAGAATAACCTACTTATATATTGAATACTCATTAGAATAACCTACTTATATATTGACTACTCATTAGAATAACTTACTTATATATTGAATACTCATTAGAATAACTTACTTATATATTGACTACTCATTAGAATAACTTACTTATATATTGACTACTCATTAGAATAACCTACTTATATATTGAATACTCATTAGAATAACTACTTATATATTGACTACTCATTAGAATAACCTACTTATATATTGACTACTCATTAGAATAACCTACTTATATATTGAATACTCATTAGAATAACCTACTTATATATTGAATACTCATTAGAATAACCTACTTATATATTGACTACTCATTAGAATAACCTACTTATATATTGAATACTCATTAGAATAACCTACTTATATATTCTAATCTTTTAATTATTTATAGTTTTTGGAGTGAAGTAAGTCCTGACAATAGCCATATTTAACCTAGTCTAGGAACTGAATGCCCTAGAGACACTGGAAATGTTGATACAGTATATATTGAAAGATTATTAATATTGTATTGTAGGTGGTAATCATTGTATTGTAGGAGTCAGTGGGAGATGTTGTTGGTTAAGGTGTGTCAGTGTGTCCTAATATTTGTGGTGTCTTTTTAGGGAGGTCTTCAAGGCTCGACACAAGAAGACAAAAAAAGTTGTGGCCTTAAAGAAGGTCCTCATGGAGAATGAAAAGGAAGGGGTAAGTAATGGCAAAGAATATGTCTCGTAGTAATGGGAATTGCATGATATATATAGCGATAATGTCATGTCTTGTAGTAATGGGAGGTGCATGATATATATAGAGATAATGTCATGTCTTGTAGTAATGGGAGTTGCATGATATATATAGCGATAATGTCATGTCTTGTAGTAATGGGAGTTGTATGATATATATAGAGATAATGTCATGTCTTGTAGTAATGGGAGTTGTATGATATATAGAGAGATAATGTCATGTCTTGTAGTAATGGGAGTTGTATGATATATAGAGAGATAATGTCATGTCTTGTAGTAATGGGAGTTGTATGATATATAGAGAGATAATGTCATGTCTTGTAGTAATGGGAGGTGCATGATATATATAGAGATAATGTCATGTCTTGTAGTAATGGGAGTTGTATGATATATAGAGAGATAATGTCATGTCTTGTAGTAATGGGAGTTGTATGATATATATAGCGATAATGTCATGTCTTGTAGTAATGGGAGTTGTATGATATATATAGCGATAATGTCATGTCTTGTAGTAATGGGAGTTGTATGATATATATAGAGATAATGTCATGTCTTGTAGTAATGGGAGTTGTATGATATATAGAGAGATAATGTCATGTCTTGTAGTAATGGGAGTTGTATGATATATAGAGAGATAATGTCATGTCTTGTAGTAATGGGAGGTGTATGATATATATATATAGATAATGTCATGTCTTGTAGTAATGGGAGTTGCATGATATATATAGCGATAATGTCATGTCTTGTAGTAATGGGAGTTGCATGATATATATAGAGATAATGTCATGTCTTGTAGTAATGGGAGGTGTATGATATATATAGAGATAATGTCATGTCTTGTAGTAATGGGAGTTGCATGATATATATAGAGATAATGTCATGTCTTGTAGTAATGGGAGTTGCATGATATATATAGAGATAATGTCATGTCTTGTAGTAATGGGAGGTGCATGATATATATAGCGATAATGTCATGTCTTGTAGTAATGGGAGGTGCATGATATATATAGCGATAATGTCATGTCTTGTAGTAATGGGAGTTGCATGATATATATAGCGATAATGTCATGTCTTGTAGTAATGGGAGTTGCATGATATATATAGAGATAATGTCATGTCTTGTAGTAATGGGAGGTGCATGATATATATAGCGATAATGTCATGTCTTGTAGTAATGGGAGGTGCATGATATATATAGCGATAATGTCATGTCTTGTAGTAATGGGAGTTGCATGATATATATAGCGATAATGTCATGTCTTGTAGTAATGGGAGGTGTATGATATATATAGAGATAATGTCATGTCTTGTAGTAATGGGAGTTGCATGATATATATAGCGATAATGTCATGTCTTGTAGTAATGGGAGTTGCATGATATATATAGCGATAATGTCATGTCTTGTAGTAATGGGAGGTGCATGATATATATAGAGATAATGTATGTTGTATAAGAAATCATGACAATACTAATACCAGTAATTTTTTTCACACATATGTCCTCCTCGACATGTGGTGTGACATTAACCCTTTCGTGCCCAGATTTTTCCTTTGCTATAAAAAATTGTCTAGTTAACCATCAAAATAATGAAAAGTAAGTAAATATACCAAATTACTTAGTGGACAAGGATACTAAACAGGTCATAGCTATAAAACATTGCTTATAGTCACTAAACATCGTCTAATGGTACCCAAATTACAATGGAAATTACGCTCTGGGTCTCAAGGGGTTAACACAAATGAGTTATCTCTCGTAGTAGTTAGTTTCACGAAAATACTGAATACCAAATTGAAAGTGACATAAAATCACTGTAATGGCCATAATTTATCCATCAAAGGTGTTGGGGATAATAGAAGTAGTGAAGCTGTGACTATGAAAGCAGGGTGCATTGTGGTAGAAGGATATATATACAGTAAAACCTCTCATATTCGGACTAATTGGGCCAAGGAGTGGTCCGAGTAATGCAAGGATCCGAATAATGGGGGGGATGTGTAAAAAAAAAAAAAAAAAAAAAAAAAAAAAAAAATCAAATCTAGGTGTATAGCTATATATATACTAGGTAGGACATTTCGACCCCTAAAAAAATTAAAAAAAATAAAAAATCTAGGTGTATTTATAGCTAGGATATTTCGACCCCTAAAAAAAAAAAAAAAAAAAAATAATAATTCTAGGTGTATAGGAAATTTAGACCCCCTAAAAAAAAAAAAAAAAAAAAAAAAAAAAAAAAAAAAAAAAAAAAAAAAAAGAGAGAGAGAGAGAAAGGAGAAGGTCCGAATAATGTCAAAGTCCGAATAATGAGGATCCGAATACGAGAGGTTTTACTGTAGTTGGAGTGATTGAGAGAGAAGAGCAACGGAAGAATAGGATGGATGAAAGGTGCAAGGGTAGAGTGTGGACAGAAACGAAGGAGACTTTTCCATCCCTGTTATATCCTTCAGAAAGGTATCCGGTCATTTCGCCCACATGCCATTTCGCCCACACTATGGAGTCATTTCGCCCACAGGTCAATTCGCCCACACTATGGAGTCATTTCGCCCAAGGTTACTGGTGGTTCATTCCATTTCTGCCTGAGGAAGATATAAGTTACATGACTCTGTGACATGGATTGTGTGGGCGAATTGACTTTAGAGTGGGCGAATTGACTCTTACATGTGGGCGAAATGTCTTGTCGGCGAATTGACTCTTACATGTGGGCGAATTGACTCTTACATGTGGGCGAATTGACTCTTACATGTGGATGAAATGTCTTGTCGGCGAATTGACTGTTACATGTGGGCGAATTGACTCTTACATGTGGGCAAAATGTCTTGTCGGCGAATTGACTCGTACATGTGGGCGAATTGACTCTTACATGTGGGTGAAATGTCTTGTGGGCGAATTGACGTGTGGGCGAAATGACCGGTAACCTTCAGAAAGCTCCACGGAATGCTTGTCAGAGTACAGTAGATTAGATTGAATTAGATGAAATTAGTGTTAAAATTTTATAATGCAAAACAGACTGTCCGCTTTGAATAGCTATATGACTAGGTGTGAAATATACCGAGTTTTATTAAGTGTTTTGTTATGCTTGTATTGTGTTTCAGTTCCCCATCACGGCCCTCAGGGAAATCAAGATCCTGCAGCAGCTGAAGCATGATAATGTTGTCAAGCTGAATGAAATCTGCCGCACAAAACGTGAGTGTGAAAGTTGTTTGCTGTTCTTCTTCTTGTGACCTTTTCTGCTTATTATCGCTTTGTAGGTCGTCTGTCAAGCTCGGGGTGGAACTTGACACCTATCTTCCTTCTTTGCCCCTCTGTAGCCCTTTCTTTCCCTGCCACCTGTTCCCTGTTTGCCCCTGCTGTAGGTCACGATATAAAATTCCCTGTGCTTGAGAAACTGACAAAGAAAATAGAATGAAGACATGTTACTTTTTTTTTTTTTTTTTTTTTTTTTTTTTTTTTGAGTCTTGTAAGTGCTCAGCTCAGTGTAAAAGTTGTCTTCTAGGGTGATAGTTACAGACTAATATGAAGTAGTTTAGTATAATTCAGGCGCCTAGAATTGAAACGGCACAAGCGCCACTTTTAAAAAACTGAGAAAAAAGCGCTTAAAGTTTAATCTAATATCTTCATTTGTTGCTGATTTACTTTGAAAACACTTTAGGTGCATTTTTTCTTGATTTTCTTAGATTAAACTTTAAGCGCGTTTTTCTCAGGTTTTAAAAGTGGCGCTTGTGCCGTTTCAATTCTAGGCGCCTGAATTCCCTAGTTCAGTCTTTGATATATATTTTCATGCCAGTAGTTTCAGGCTAATCAGTAACATTTGACTAAATTCTAAGTTCTGGCGTATTGACTATTTCTAACTTCATCCTCATCCTTCTCCTCCTCATTTTGCTTAACATCATATTTTCCCGTAATATCTTATGAGGTTAGACGGTCGATGAACGCTTCCGACTATCTCTATCCATTGCCTCAACCTCTTCAATGCCCAGTGCTGCCAGATCCTCTTCAACACACTGCCTCCATGTCTTCCCTCCATAACTTCACTCACCTCCATTCCCTCCTCCCCAGCCTCCACATACAACCGGTGGCGGTCCACATTCTACCTGGTGTTTGACTTCTGCGAGCACGACCTGGCAGGGCTGCTCTCCAACTACAACGTCAAGTTCAGCCTCGGGGAGATCAAGAAAGTGATGCAGCAGCTCCTCGAGGGACTGTTCTACATCCACAGCAGCAAGGTGAGGCAGAGGCTGTGCTCGAAGGATTTTGACTTGGCACATTGGCAGGGCCGTTTCTTACTATATGTGAACTACGCGGTTGCACAGGGCCCCCGAAGCCATCAAGGGGCCCCCAAACGACCATTTTTCTCTTTTTTTTAGAATTTAGTCTCTTTTCCTCTTAAAGTGCACCAGATTGATGCATTTAAATATTTAAGGCGTGCCCTTGGACCACCTTAGAGGGCTTGGAATCCCCCCACCATAGTTTTACAAAATAGGGCCCCCAAACAGCATTTCGCATAGGGCCCCAAAAAGGCTAGAAACGGTACCGCACATTGGTGTTGTGGAGTGTCTGTTCACCCTGAATTTGATTTATGAAACCCCATGTGTTGTGGTCACTCAAAACTGCCATGTTCCTCCTGAGTTAACCTCAACTCATGAACTAAATCGATCCACCCCCCTTTCTGATTTCTCTTACTGTCTTCTTTATAGGGACTGGCAGCTAGTGGGTTTCTTGTTGCCTTTCATTTACCCCTTAGCCTGTCCTTTTTGATGTAGAAAAAATAAAGTACAGTAAAACCTCTCATATTCGGACTAATTGAGCCAAGGAGTGGTCCGAATAATGGGGGGATATGTAAAAAAAAAAAAAAAAAATCTAGGTGTATATATAGCTAGGAAATTTCGACCCCTAAAAATAAAAAAATAAAAAAAAAAATAAAAAAATAAAAAAATAAAAAAATTCTGGGTATATAGCTAGGAAATTTTGACCCCTAAAAAAAAAGAAGGTCCGAATAATGTCAAAGCCCGAATACGAGAGGTTTTACTGTATTGTGTCTTGGTAATGAAAGGACGTGAGTATCAGTTACATATCAAGTGGTGTCTTTATATCAGATTCTGCACCGGGACATGAAGGCCGCTAACGTCCTCATCACCAAGACAGGAACGCTGAAACTTGCCGACTTTGGCCTTGCCCGCGCCTTCTCCCAGCGCAACGGCCAGCCCAACAGGTACGGCCGAGTTCACTCAATGAGATCTCATCACTTCACCACTACCACCTCTACCACATTCACCATCATAAACACCCTACCTCACCACCACGTCCTTCCTCCACAGGTACACCAACCGCGTGGTGACCCTGTGGTACCGCCCCCCGGAGCTCCTGCTGGGGGAGAGGAACTATGGGCCGCCCATTGACCTGTGGGGCGCTGGCTGCATCATGGCCGAGATGTGGACCCGCACCCCCATCATGCAGGTGTGTACTGAGCTTACCAGGTTATGACACACAGGGAGAGCCAGGCTTACACTGCCCGTCCATGTTACTGAGAGATCTGTCTGTCATCAATTTTAGGGATTTAATGAGAGTGTTGTATACATGATGGAAGAGGAGGAGGAGGAGGAGGAGGAGGGAGGGAGGAGGGAGGGAGGGAGGGAGGGAGGGAGGGAGGGAGGGAGGGAGGGAGGGAGGGAAGGGAGGGAGGGAGGGAGGAAGGAAGGAAGGAAGGAAGGAATGGATTAAATGAGAGAGTTGTATAAATGATGGAAGAGGAGGAGGAGGAAGGAAGGAAGGAAGGGATTAAATGAGAGAGTTGTATAAGTGATGGAAGAGTTTGAGGAGGAAGATTCAGGAAGAGATTAGTTTAACAGGAAGAATTATAAAAACGATTCAAGAAAGAGCAGGCCAAGGAGGTCGAATTTAGGAATGAAATCAATATCATTCAATGTCAAATGTTCAAAGACCTGGATGAAAAAAATGACGAAGCTTCTAAAACTCTTACTGTAAAACTATTGTAAAGTGAAAACCTTTTGTTGACGTATGTACAGGGTCACAATCTCTTATCCGAAAACTTTGGGACCAGACACTTATCGGATTTCGGAATTTTTTGGATTTCAGAATGGAAGATTTTTAGCGTAGATTTTAACGCTTTTTAATACTCAGAGGAAGTTCATCACAAGCTGAAAGAAAGAAATTGTCACCCAGTGGAGAGAGAGAGAGAGAGAGAGAGAGAGAGACAGCCAGTATGTAAGGTGAGGGTTCTGCATGGCGTGTCAAATTGTTGGCTGGGAAGTACAAGGAGACAGAAAAGAAATAATAGAAAGTAGACATCGTGACATCTTTCAGGATAGAGAACGAGAGAGAGATAATCAGTGTGACCAGGTTTATTTTTATTTTTTTTTAATATACTTTTGAGCCTATAGCGCCTGTAGGCTATTAGTGCCTGACAGATAGTCGGTTTTCGGAGCTTTTCGGTTTTCAGAATTTCGGATAAAAGATTGTGAACCTGTATTGTGTGCTTGCATCATGATAACAGAAATAAGAATAAAACCCTCACCCACAGGGCAGCACGGAACAGCACCAGCTGAACCTGATCTCGCAGCTGTGTGGCTCCATCGTCCCCGAGCTGTGGCCGGGCGTGGAGGTCCTGCCCCTCTTCGCCACCATGGAGCTACCCAAGAGCCACAAGCGTAAGGTCAAGGACAGACTCAAACCCTACGTGCGGGACCCTCACGCCTGCGACCTCATAGACAAGATGCTCACCCTAGACCCAACAAAGAGGATGGGTAAGCACAGACACAATGATCCAACTTACATCATAGCTTTTAGTATATCCCACCGCTGCCACCATTTAATGCTACCTATTTTATTCTATCGTACACCTTGCTTTTCTGTCTCGTTTGTTCCTCTGTCGCTCAATCTATGTATTTCTCAGTTCTTTCCTGTTTGACTTTTAACTATATGATGTGATTAGCTGCATAAAAGCCTCCTTCCTCTCTTTTTCTATCATACACCTTGCTTTTCTGTCTCCGTTTGTTCCTATGTTGCTCAATCTATGTATTTCTCAGTTCTTTCCTGTTTGACTTTTAACTATGTGATTAGCTGCATAAAAGCCTCCTTCCTCTCTTTTTCTATCATACACCTTGCTTCCCTTCTTCTTTCTGTTTAACGTCAGATTTTCCCATAATATCTGAGGTTAGACGGCCGATGATACGCTTCCAACTATCTCTATCCGTTGCTGCTACTTCTTCAATCCCCAATGCTGCCAGATCTTTGCTTCCCTGTCACTGTTTATTCCTCTGTATTTCTCAGTTCTTTCCTGTTCTGCTTTAACTATATGGTGTGATTAGCCTCATAAAACCCCGTCACAGTGGCTCACTACAGCTGCCCTACAGATGCCGACTCCTCCCTGAACCATGACTTCTTCTGGGTGGATCCTCTGCCCTGTGACCTCGGCAAGATGCTCTCCCACCACACCCACAGCATGTTTGAGTTCCTGGCACCACCCAGGCGAGGGAAGCAGCCCATTCAGCCGCAGCCCGTTCCGCCGCAGCCGGCCCAGGCAGCGCACACGTCACAGCCGCCTGTGGCACCGACTCCGCAGCCGTCTGGGCCTCCACAGCCGGGGGGGTCCAGACGGCCGAGAGCTTCCGCCTCCGCCAGTGTTGCCAGTATGTCCTCATGTCCTGAGAGAATATTTTGAGGAGCATCCCAGTGTTTCCCATGAGCGTTGTTTTCCGATGTGCCAGTGTTGCCTCGCCAGACTCCCCGTCATGTGGCTCTGGGTTGTGAGTGTTCTCTAACCTCTCTTCCTCCTTGGTGTGTTTGCTAGATCCTCCCTTGCAGTCTTTTCCACAAGGGCACCACAGCATTGCATTGTGTGTGCTGGAGTGGAGGTCTGGAGGAGTTTTTAGAGGAGTGGATGAGTAAGTGAGTGTTATGTGTTGGCGCCACATGATCAGCGGTTATGTCGTGCCGCTGTAGGGGAGGACTGGACCGGATTGTACTTGGGGATGCTGGGAGTTGCTCTGACTGGCGGCACGGATGGCGGTGCGAACCATTCACTCCGATCGATTACTTAAAGCAAAGCAAAGTACATGTTAATATGCATACAAAAATATTAAGTACAAGAAGAAATTCATAGGTGCAAATGTTTACAAATCTGACCGTTTTTCGTTTTTGTTAGTAAGTGATGTTTTAATGTTAAAGATGGAATTCTATATTTATCATATTTGAAAGCCGGTTTGATGCGCTGCCGATGATGATAAAAGGAAACGATGAAGTATTTTGTGTTTATAAGTGTCGCCAAGCACTTGTACGACTGTTGTGTTTCTACGTATGGTGTCCAGCCCTTGTTTATTTATCATTCATATCCATTTCTCTTTTACAATGCTGGGGTGTTTATATTTTTGTGGCTCATGACGGCCATTAATAAAATCAAGCATGAAATGTAAGCATGTGAGGGATAATTCTTTACTTCCAATACAGATTTAGGTCACGAATACTGGAAGAAAACAAGAAAACAATGGGGTTCAGGACTGTGCCAGGCTGAGATTTTCTTTTTAATAGCGAATCTGATTTATCCTTGGCTAATAAGAACATATTGATAGGCATAAGAATATTCAACTTGACCCCTTCACACCCAGATTTTTCCTTTGCTATATAGAATCATCTGTTGTTAGCCATAAAGAATATTCAACTCAACCCCTTCACACCCAGATCTTTCCTTTGCTATATAGAATCATCTGTTGTTAGCCATAAAGAATATTCAACTCAACCCCTTCACACCCAGATTTTTCCTTTGCTATATAGAATCGTCTGTTGTTAGCCATAAAGAATATTCAACTTATCCCCTTCACACCCAGATTCTTCCTTTGCTACGGTATATAGAATCATCTGTTGTAGCCATAAATTTCCGAAAAGTAACTGAATATACCCAATTAGTTAGTCGATCAAGGATACTAAACAGGTCATTATGTATTAAATATTGCTTATAGTCACTAAAAGTCGTCTAATGGTACCAAAATTACAATGGAAATTACGTTCTGGGTCTCAAGGGGTCAAGTTGGTTACCTAGATTAATTCATGGGAGTCTGGGGTTTCATTTCCTTCCTTCACTACATCCCTTAGCAGTGTTATCGCTTTCCTCCACTGTATACACATCTTCCATTTAATTTGGTCATCCCATTATAGCAAACAGCTCTTCTTTTCCCCTTTCCCTTCCCCTCCATCACTGAGTTACCCTCCCTTTCTTTCCCTGCCCTTCACCGTATCGTTTTCCTCCACTGTATACACATCTTCCATTTAATTGGGTCATCCCGTTATAGCAAACAGCTCTTCTTTTCCCCTTTCCCTTCCCCTCCATCGCTGAGTTACCCTCCCTTCTTTCCCCACCCTTCCCCGTTTCACTCTGTATCTCTAACCCTCCCTTTATATGCTTTGCCATAGTGCCATATGACCTCTGATGTCTGGCACATTTCTCACTTATTTGGCATTACAATCAATCAATCAATCTTTTTCTTCCCCCTTGATTTATATTATTTTCCCATAGTGCCATATGACCTTTGCTTTGGTCATGAACTCACTCATTTTCATTCACACCTTCAGATAAAAGGTCACAGTGAGGGAAGTGAACTGGCCCTGTATGAGGTCAATAGAACCAAAAGTGAACGTGTGACTGAAAGGGAATGAGGGAATGATGCGAGACTGTCTGGTTCATAGCGCTGGATGACTCATATTACTTGTGCTAAATCAATACAGCTGCTATGCTTCGAACCTCATCTTCCCAATAACCCTCTGCACACCCTGTCAAGTTCCTCTCACTGTCCAACATGTTCTAATATCCTGCCCCCATCTTACTCCTGCCCGTTCCAGTTCCTTCCCTCATTTGGCCTCCCTTTCCCGACCTCCCTGTCTTGCGGACATTCTCCCGGAATCCCCCTCCTTCTCCCTGGAAAATTTAACCTCCTTCCTCCAACAAATCCACATCCTACATCTGATCTAACCATCCTGCTGTAACATTCCGTTCTTTCCCCTTCCCTCATCGTTTCACTATTATTCTTTAACCCTGACCCTTTATATGCTTTGCCATAGTGCCATAGGACCTCTGATGTCTGGCACATTTCCACCTTTTGGCATTACAATCAATCAGTCAATTCCCAATAACCAAAGTCTGCTTCATCAACTCCCTCTATGATGAGAAGGCAGGGCAAATGATGATTCTTTTTTTAAATTGAATATGTTCCCATTAATTTACTCTTATATTCCTGAAAGTATGGCATTCGTGTTTGGTACTTATATTCTTTGTCTCTGGCTTTGAGGTACATCTAGGCATGTGGTAAGGAAGAGCATCACTGTTTGAGGTGTTCACTTGACATTCCTAAGGTTCTGATACAAAGTGACGTGCTTTGGACTGTTTCCTATGTGCTTTGATTTGCATTCCTCCCGTGGTTTGTGCTCCTGGGTTCCATTATGTCGCTGCCAAAAGATTTATCCACAACTCAACTCCCCTTCAGAAAGTAGTACCTGATTATACCTGTTATGTTATGTGTTATGAGTTCTCTGTCTACTAATGATTTATTTCTTGATAAGTACAGTAAACCCTCGCTTTAAGCCCTTCACGCCCAGATCTTTCCTTGGCTATATAAAATGGTCTGTTGTTAGCCATAAAACTACAAAAAAGTAACTAACTAAACCAAATTAGCTAATGGACAAGGATATTAAACAGGTCATATCTATAAAATATTGCTTATATTAACTAAAAATTGCCTAATGCAAACTAAAATACAATGGAAATTACGTTCTGGGCCTCAAGGGGTTAAGAAACCAATTTGGGGAAGGAGGTGACGTTATATCCGACAATCCGTTATATCCGAGTGATCTGAACTTTTCTCGTAATCTAACTTTGTTCATTATATGCGGTGAAAGTTCGCTATTTCCGACCATT
Source organism: Chionoecetes opilio (assembly GCA_016584305.1). Classification (NCBI taxonomy): domain Eukaryota; kingdom Metazoa; phylum Arthropoda; class Malacostraca; order Decapoda; family Majidae; genus Chionoecetes; species Chionoecetes opilio. The sequence goes on from JACEEZ010024014.1 coordinate 53,496, forward strand.
TCAGTTTATACATTAGATGATCATAATTTGTATTAGATGAAAGTTTGTATGCTTAAGTACATGTAGCCATCACAAATACTACATGCATACGAGGTGTTTACAATCAGGCGGACAAAGCTAACTGATCGGCCGCACCGCTTGCTTGACTTTGTTTACAATGCCGCCGACAGACCTGCGTGTACATGTTCCACCGGACTGGCAGAAAAAGTTAGTTAAAGCCGAAATTTGTAATACAGAATAACCCCTTCACGCCCAGATCTTTCCTTTGCTATAAAAATGTGTCTGTTGTCGAGCCATAAAATAACGAAAATAACTTAATATACCACATTAGTTAGTGGACAAGGATACTAATCAGGTCATATCTATAAAATATTGCTTATATTCACTAAAAATCGTCTAATGACACCCAAATTACAATGGAAATTACGTTCTGGGCCTCAAGGGGTTCAAGCCGAAATTTGTTATATAGAAGTCCGTAAAAGCGAGGGTTTACTGTATCAATATTTGTTCTCATGTGAATGTTGGTAAGCTTCTGACTCATTGCAAGGGACCACAGTTTTACATCTATAAGTTAGTATGTTTATGTTTTTAAGTATGGCCATGGTTCTGTGTTAGCCCTGCAGCCAATGGTGTTAGATGGTGTAAGCCCAGTGTAGGACATTTCCCCCTCTGAACATTTTCCACCCTTTTTTATTTATCGTATAAAGCAAATTTGGCAGAAGAAAAAGTGTCGCTAAAATTAACCTAGCTTAACCTAACTAACCTAACCTAACTTGAACTAAACTATGAACAGCTATTGTTTCATTCAGTGTTTTGTAATCATAACAGTGCTATCAAATACATCCAGGGGGGAAATGTCCACAGGGGAAACAGTCAGGGAGTTTGACTGGGCCGTGTTGAAGCCAGTGGTGAGTGGTGTGGGCCGTGTTGAAGCCAGTGGTGAGTGGTGTGGGCCGTGTTGAAGCCAGTGGTGAGTGGTGTGGGCCTTGTTGAAGCCAGTGGTGAGTGGTGTGGGCCGTGTTGAAGCCAGTGGTGAGTGGTGTGGGCCGTGTTGAAGCCAGTGGTGAGTGGTGTGGGCCCCGTTGAAGCCAGTGGTGAGTGGTGTGGGCAGTTTTGAAGCCAGTGGTGAGTGGTGTGGGCCGTGTTGAAGCCAGTGGTGAGTGGTGTGGGCCGTGTTGAAGCCAGTGGTGAGTGGTCTGGGCCCCGTTGAAGCCAGTGGTGAGTGGTGTGGGCAGTGTTCACTCGTCACATGGTTATTGTGGTCGTGGGAGCCGGCTGAGTGGGGTGTCAGTCTAGCAGTGCATTTTTTTACAATATAACTGGGCGACCAAAATGTCTCCCTGTGATGAATAAATGTCGCCCAGTAAGGACATTTTTAAGGTACTAGGCGACAAGATTTCTTTTATTATTGCCTCTATCATCTTGTGCAGCCATCTATAACCCGTCGATTGTTTGTAAGTGATATTTTGTTGGTGCCACTGCAGATGATTCATAAGCATAGCATGGAAAGGGAGGGGAGGGGTCACACAACATACACGATGGGGAAGATGATATTACCAAAAAGTTGTATTTTAACAGGTAGCTATGCCTACTACCACCCTTCTGGATATCCAAGGAATGTCACCCAGTAAGATTTGCTTACAAAATGTTCTGCAGTCTAGCGTCAAGAATAGGGTGTTTGGCAGAAGAAAAAGTGTCGCTAAAATTAACCTAGCTTAACTTAGAACTAACCTAACCTAACTTGAACTAAACTATGAACGACTATTGTTTCAGTCGGTGTTTTGTAATCTTAACAGTGCTATCAAAAATACATCCAGGGGGGAAAATGTCCACAGGGGGGTATGTCTGGGCCCTGTTGAAGCCAGTGGTGAGGTTTTTTTTTTTTTTTTTTTGTCTTTTTTGGTGTGTGTGTGTGTGTGTTGTGGGCAGTGTTCACTCGTCACATGGTTATTGTGGTCGTGGGAGCCGCCTGAGTAGGGTGTCAGTGTAGCGGCAAGGAAAGGGTGTCGGTAGGATGTGTTCTTAATACTTTTAGGGGTGGTTGAGGAAGACAATAAGTGTGTAAAGCATCGTCACATTCTGTCCCTCCATACTGCTTTCCGTGTCTCGGTTTTACATTTATTACTAGCAAGTGTTTTCTTTTTGTGCCTCATGTTACCATTAAGCAAGGGTTGGATGACGTATGGTATATTTTAGTGTTCATTTTATCATCTTGCAAAATATTATCTCATAAGAAATGCTTTGTATTCTGAGGTACCTGTCAGGGTGGCATGGTTGGTAGAGTCCCTGCATTCGGTCAGCGGTTCGAGCCCACCAAGTTCGTCCTGGCGTGGTGGCGCTTTGTATAGTCAATAACCTTGTAGTTGGTACTTGCAAAGTGTCTAGATAGGATCAAAGTATCTTATCTATCTTATTCTGAGGAAATCTCTTAATTTTGATATATTTTTTATTATGGTGCAGTCTTGAGGTTACGCAGGCCCTCTCAGTGCACACATTTGTACATTACTTTTATTGGTGCATTTGGCCTCATTGTACTGTCATGGATCCAAAATGTAGATGATAAGCAACGTGTAGGAAGATAGGAAGATACAGCAAGTCCATTCGTGAGGTCAATGGACTGCCCCTGGTACCTGATATCTGTCTTTTGTACATAGTAAAGATAGTCTTCTCCTACTAGTCATTGAGCAGTTAGTTTATGGCTATGCCTCTTCAGAGTACAAATACCCTGAGGTTACCTTTAAGAATGTGTGTGTATATATAAGTGAATTAGGGAGAAGAGTAAAAGAAATGTGTGTATATTATGTAATTATGTCATTTGTGAACCAGGCAAGATAGCTATTTCTATGTTGTATAAAGTGAACTGTTTATTTTGATTGGGCTTGAAGTGTCTGTCTCCCTCTCTTTGTCTGTCCTGTCTCCCTCTCTCTTTTTGTCTTCTGTCTGTCTCCCTCTCTCTTTTTGTCTGTCTTTCTCTCTAACTCTCTAACTCTGTCTCCCTCTCTCTTTTTGTCTGTCTGTCTCTCTCTCTCTCTAACTTTGTCTGTCTCTCTCTAACTCTGTCTGTCTGTCTCCCTCTCTCTTTTTGTCTGTCTCTCTCTCTCTAACTCTGTCTGTCTGTCTCCCTCTCTCTTTTTGTCTGTCTCTCTCTTTCTCTAACTCTTTCTGTCTGTCTCTCTCTCTCTTCTGTCTGTCTGTCTCCCTCTCTCTTTTTGTCTGTCTCTCTCCCTCTCTCTTTTTGTCTGTCTCTCTCTCTCTAACTGTCTGTCTCTCTCTAACTCTGTCTGTCTCTCTCTAACTCTGTCTGTCTCTCTCTAACTCTGTCTCTCTCTCTCTCTAACTCTGTCTGTCTGTCTCCCTCTCTCTTTTTGCCTGTATAGCATGCTCGGTCAGTTCCCTTGAGGTGTCGTGGAAGGCAGGGTGGCAGGCGGGGTGTAAATACTCTCCACACATTGAGTTGACGAAAATGGGGCCCCTTCACTCCCCCCTTCCGAATGCACGGGACTGGCTGAGGTGTTGGGTGTTGGGGCTTTAGGGCAGAACTTGGAGTAAGGCATTCTCACATTCTCACCCAACACCTCAGCCAATCCCGTGCATTCGGAAGGGGGGAGTGAAGGGGCTCAATTTACGGCAGTTCGACGTGTGGCGATTATAGTGACGGACACCGCTCTCCGTAAGTGTCCTCATTAGCGTCAGTACTATCATCAGTGTTGTCGTGAAAGGCATGTGCCAGGTTTTCATGAGCTCGGTGTTGTCTCATTATTGCAATCACCCGTCACACCACTACACCTTAGAGGCACTCCATTAGCAAACAAAAGACAGGCTGGAATCACCCCCATCACCACTCTTGCTCTCGCACGCTTACGCATAGGCCATACCAACCTCACACACTCCTATCTCATGTCACGCTCCTCCCCAACCCTCTGCACACCCTGTCAAGTTCCTCTCACTGTCCAACATGTCCTAATATCCTGCCCCCATCTTACTCCTGCCCATTCCAGTTCCTTCCCTCATTTGTCCTCCCTTTCCCGACCTCCCTGTCTTGCGGACATTCTCCCGGAATCCCCCTCCTTCTCCCTGGAAAATGTAACCTCCTTCCTCCAACAAATCCACATCCTACATCTGATCTAACCATCCTGCTGTAACATTCCGTTCTTTCCCCTTCCCTCATCGTTTCACTATCATTCTCTAACCCTGACCCTTGATATGCTTTGCCAGAGGATAATCTGGGTGTTCATTTTATCATAGTTTTATTTGTGTTAGCATATTAGCCCGGGTCCAACTCGGAGGTTACGGGGCCACGTAGACCCACGTTACGTTAACACGGGTTGACGAGGTAATGACACGACTCGACGTGGTCCTGACTTTCATGGTAACGCGGGCAGACGCGGCCTCGTTCCCGACGTGACGTGGTTTTTTTTAAATTCAAAAGATTATTGCGTCTGCCCACATCTGACGAGGCATCATGACGAGGCGACCCGTGTGTGACAATGTTCTGTACCGTGGGTTGCCGCGGCCCCCTAGCCTCACGGTGGGACCCGGGCTGTTGTCGCCTATATTTCTTGAAGGTCGGGTGAATGCCTAGGACAAATATCATCATTGTTAAGGGACTGAGCTATGATTTTTTACTTTTCACCTCTTCCTTGTATAGAAGAAAAAAATCTTGTAAACCTCTTCCCTCCTGTATAAAGAAAAAAGTATGGAAGAAGCCCGAGACAGTTCTTATTCTTTATATGTAAATAACATAGCTTGTACATGCAAATATATATACAGATATATTTAGTATATAGACCTGATTAATTTATATGTAGGCTTGTACATAGAGTATGTGAGAGTTATAATAATGTGTAGCAATAAGTTTTGGAGCAACTTGTTCTCTTGTAGACAGAGATGTTGGCTCTTGTGGGACTCATTCTGTCCCCTACAGAGTGACCAACAGCCACCCCTTGTTGAGGCCCAGCCTGTGGTGGCGTGTTGAGGCGAGTTGTGAACCCATGTACAAAGTATTCACACCAACCTGTTCCCAACACACACACACACACACACACACATATTTTCTACCAAGACCAAGTTTGATAGAATTAGATTTATAAATATAGCTACACAAACTTGATTCATGTTATATTCTACAACTAGGTAAACACACACGCACACACGCACACACACACACACACACACACACGCACACACACACACACACACACACACACACACACACACACACACAGGCAATATGTAAAGTCCCAGAAAGTTTACCAGAATGAAGGAGTCTAGATAATAGCGTTCCAGTGTTTGTGTCTAAGTACCATGTAAGCTTTCATTTTCTATATAGGTTAAGTGCAGCTTCAAGGGTCTAAAGTGATTTCTGAGGCAATATTCTGAAGAACTCTCTGGCCCGTACCGAGAGTCACGAAGGTCGAGGGGAGAAAGACCTTCATCGTGACTCTGGGTACGGGCCTTGACCTCCCTCCTCACCATTACCAAAACAACCGCCAAAAGTAGGGGAGAGCGGGGCAGGTTGCATCGAGGGTAGGTTGCATCATTGCCTCTAACTCGCATTAACTTTTTATTATTATTATTGTTGTAGTTGTAGTAGTAGTAGTAGTATTAAGACGATGTACGTGTGATAACAGGCGAGTTAGAGGCCCAGTGATGCAACCTGCCCCGCTCGCCCCTCTATTCAAAGTCCCACACCAGAGTAAGGTAGCAAAAATAGGACGACAATTATTAAAAGTTTTTTATTTATAGTTTTTTGTCTATTTTTCTTGTAATAAAGATCTATCTCACTTGATATGCCATTTAATTGTTGCCTTTGGTTCCTCTGCAGTGACAAATTTGGGTGGTTACTGTCCCCCTTGAGCAAGGGGATGGGTGTGTGTGGTGTGTGAGGTCCCAGCATTGCCCAATGATCGGTAATAAATGAGCTCCAAGCTCGCACTGAGAGGGTGAAAACTGGCGATCGCGAACCAGCTCGCGTGGACAAGACCATGGGGTGAACACACACACACACACACACACACACATGGAAGGAAGGAAAAAGGTTAGTGTGTTTGATCTAAAGGTTGTAGGCTAGCTGAGATATTTTTTTTCTTCCATTATTAAGTTCTGGTGATTTGGTGTTTAGATTTTTCTTGCTAAGGGACAGGAGGCCACAGAAACCAGAGCATGTTTTAAGCAAATCTTACTGGGCGACACAAGATACAGTAAAACCTCTCGTAGTCGGACTGACATTACAAGGACCTTTTTTTTTTTTTTTTTTTTTTCTCCAGGGGTCGAAATGTCCTAGCTATATATATACACCTAGTTTGTTTTTTTTTGTTTTTTTTTAGGGGTCGAAATTTCCTAGCTCTTTTTTTCGCCTAGATTTTTTTTTTTTTTTTTTTTTTTTTTAATAAATACATATCTCCCCATATATAATCCCCCATTATTCGGATCCTTGCATTACTCGGACCACTCCTTGGCCCAATTAGTCCGAATATGAGAGGTTTTACTGTTTAGGCAATAATAGAAGAAATCAATATAAATGGAGATCAAAATTGTGATGCAGTAATAAGAATGTACTTCTGGATCTAACACACACACAGACATGATGAGCCATTGCATACCAGAAGGATCTTATGAATAAATATCTTGTCGCCCAGTAGCTTAAAAATGTTCTTACTGGGCGACAGTTTTCCATCACTGGAGACATTTTGGTCACCCAGTTATGATGTTAAAAAAGGCACTGCTAGAAACACCTCCAGCCTGATTTGTTTTGTTGTTTCTTTGTATCTGTCATCATGTCACTTGCTTTCTACTCTATAGTCTATTTCTTTTAATAAAGCAAAAAATCCTGCCCCCTTGCTGCTTACTGACTGATATTTGATGCCGGGAGAAGGGAATACTACGCTTCTTCTTAATGTCAGCTGTATTGTATCATAGTTAACCCTAGTATCAGGTAAACACAGGCATCATTTTAACAGAGACCTAAGATAGAATGGAATTTTTGCTTGTTAGAAAATACTACTACTCTTTATCTCAATGTGTAAAAGATAATTAAGGCCTAAATCAGTATTGGCTGTATTCACAAGAATATTATGACAGATGAAACTACAGTCATCATGAAAGACGAAAAGTAAAGCAAATGTATGTAGATAGAGTTGTATATTTTTTTTCCTCCACATTGAGACTTGAAAACTAACCTAAATTGGTTTGGGAAAAAAAATCTCTCTCCTCTTGCCGTCTCTCTTCTCTCACAGTTCTTCTCTCATCTCTCTCTTGCTCATACAATCTCTTCTGCTCTCTTCTCTCTTCTCTCTCATCCTGAACTCTCTCTCTCTCATTCGTCTTCTCTCTCTCCTCTCTCTCTCTCCTCTTCTCTCTCTCTCTCTCTCTCTCTCTCTCCTCTCTCTTCTCTCTGATTTTTCTTATCTCATCTGTGTGTGTGTGTGTGTGTACGTGGTCAATTAAGTCGTCCATATGTTAATTTCCTCGTTAATTCCTCTTCCCACTGCAATTAGCACGGGAAATGAGTTTTGATTAGTAAGTAGTGGTTGTAGTAGTAGTGGCTGTAGTAATGTAAGTATTATCATTATTATCATTATTGTTATCATTATTATTATCATCATAGTGCTGGAATTGTGGTTATTCTATCTAGTACCGTTTCTAACCTTTTTGGGGCCCTATGCGAAATGCTGTTTGGGGCCCTATTTTCTAAAACTATGGTGGGGGGGTTCCAAGCCCTCTAAGGTGGTCCGGGGGCACGCCGTGAATATTTAAATGCATCAATCTGGTGCACGTTAAGAGGAAAAGAGACTAGATTCTATAAAAAAGAGGCAAATATTGGTAGCAATTGGGGGCCCCTTGGTGGCTTTGGGGGCCCTGTGCAGCCGCTTAGTTTGCATATAGTAAGAAATGGCCCTGATTCTATTGTGTGTGTGTGAGAGTGAGAGGCCTGGAGGGTGTTTCAAGGAGCTACAAATCATATCAATTACTGAAGATTAACCCCTTCACGCCCAGATATTTACTTTGCTATAAAAAATTGCATGTTGTCGAGCCATAAAATTACGAAAACTTAACTGAATATACCAAATTAGTTAGTCGACAAGGGTACTAAACAGGTCATAGCTATAAAATATTCCTTATATTCACTAAAAATCGTCTAATGGTACCCAAATTACAATGGAAATTACGTTCTGGGTCTCAAGGGGTCAAAAATTACGTTCTGGGTCACAAGGGGTCAAAAATTACGTTCTGGGTCTCAAGGGGTCAAAAATTACGTTCTGGGTCTCAAGGGGTCAAAAATTAATGATAATAAGTATACTTTAATTGCAGTTTTTTTTAATTTTATTTCTTTTGAAGGTTTGATATATCACTTGATGAATATGGAACCCAAAACACTAATATTAATGATAAGAGCTTTCCATGTAGCCTAATATATTAAAAAAAGTAACATTGTCCTATATTGTGGTTATCAAATCATTATCATCACTAGGTATAACTATCATCATTTCTAGTGGTAGTACGTTAATAGTAGTAATAGACGTGGTGGCAGCTCGCTTAGTAGTAGTAGTAGTAGTAGTAGTAGTAGTAGCTAGTACGTTATAGTAGTAGTAGACGTGGTGGCAGCTCGCTTAGTAGTAGTAGTAATAGTAGTAGTAGTAGTAGTAGTAGTAGTAGTAGTAGTAGTAGCTAGTACGTTATAGTAGTAGTAGACGTGGTGGCAGCTCGCTTAGTAGTAGTAGTAGTAGTAGTAGTAGTTAGTAGTAGTAGTAGTAGTAGTAGCTAGTACGTTATAGTAGTAGTAGACGTGGTGGCAGCTCGCTTAGTAGTAGTAGTACGTAGTAGTAGTAGACGTGGTGGCAGCTCGCTTAGGAGTAGGTAGTAGTAGTAGTAGTTGACTTACCGTAGATAACACTATAGTCGCCAGTCACTTGCCACTGCACTAATGTCGCCAGGCACAATGTATTACGAATTTTAGCATCAATCAATCCATCATTGGGGGCATACGCCGGGGGGCGCGTCGCCTCGCCCACCCTACGACGCCACTCCCGGGGGTCACCACGCGCGAGTTCCCATGCAGACTCCTTTCCCATACCAAGCAGCTCTCGACAAGAAACATCAACTTGCCCCAGCCACGAGCCTTGTGGGCGCCCCCTTGGCCTCCTCCACGCTGGATTGTCTCTTACAGATACAACCCGATGGGAAGGATCGGTTTCAGGGTAGCGTGCCACATGCCCATATAGCCGAAGCATGACTAGCATGACTTTTTAGCATTTTAGAAGAATTTTAGCATGACTACAGCCTTTTATGTGCCACTGTAGACGGATACACAGTAGTTTATATTATGTACATCACACTACATGTCTTCAGTGGCACATAAAAGTCTGTAGTGATGCTAAAATTCGTAATATATTGTGCCTGGCGACATTAGTGTAGTGGCGAGTGACTGGCGACTATAGTGTTATCTACGGTAGTGGAAGTAAAATACAAGCAAGATTGGATTGTATGCACTTTCCATCCCTTAAGTATTGCGTGGGGGAGTTTAATGGGAGGGAGAAGGGCAACAATTACTGTCAGGGAGGAGAAACATGGATCATAATTGACATTTAAGTATGTACAGGTGGAGGGAGAGAAAGGGATGACAGATAGGAGAGAGAGAGAGAGAGAGAGAGAGAGAGACTAAGTAAATTTATCAGAATAACATTGGGAGAGAATTAGAGAGAGAGAGAGAGAGAGACTGAGTAAATTTATCAGAATAACATTGGGAGAGAATTAGAGAGAGAGAGAGAGAGAGAGAGAGACTAAGTAAATTTATCAGAATAACATTGGGAGAGAGAATTAGAGAGAGAGAGAGAGAGAGAGAGACTAAGTAAATTTATCAGAATAACATTGGGAGAGAGAATTAGAGAGAGAGAGAGAGACTAAGTAAATTTATCAGAATAACATTGGGAAAGAGAATTAGAGAGAGAGAGAGAGAGAGACTAAGTAAATTTATCAGAATAACATTGGGAGAGAGAATTAGAGAGAGAGAGAGAGAGAGACTAAGTAAATTTATCAGAATAACATTGGGAAAGAGAATTAGAGAGAGAGAGAGAGAGAGACTAAGTAAATTTATCAGAATAACATTGGGAGAGAGAATTAGAGAGAGAGAGAGAGAGAGAGAGAGGAGAAGAGAAGAGAGAGAGAGGAGAGAGAGAGAGAGAGAGAGAGAAGAGAGAGAGAGAGAGAGAGAGGAGAGAGAGAGGAGAGAGAGAGAATACTTAGGGTACATGGAACAAGGAATGGTTCATGTCTTAAGGGGAACAATTAAAGTATCAACAAGGGGAATATAGACTAAACCATGAATAATGAGTATAAGAAAGAAGAGGAAGATAGCAGATAGACTTTGCTTGAAGGAGGGGAGGAGGAGAGGAGGAGAAGATAGCAGATAGACTTTGCTTGGAGGAGGAGGAGGAGAGGAGGAGGAAAGATAGCAGATAGACTTTGCTTGAAGAGGAGGAGGAAGGAGGAGGAGGAAGATAGCAGATAGACTTTGCTTGAAGGAGTAGGAGAGGAGGAGGAGGAAGATAGCAGAATAGACTTTGCTTGAAGGAGGAGGAGGAGGAAGGAGGAGGAAGATGAGCAGATAGACTTTGCTTGAAGAGGAGAGGAGGAGGAGGAGGAAGATAGCAGATAGACTTTGCTTGGAGGAGGAGGAGGAGGGGGAGGAGGAAGATAGCAGATAGACTTGCTTGAAGGAGGAGGAGGAGGGGGAGGAGGAAGATAGCAATAGACTTTGCTTGAAGGAGGAGGAGGAGGAGGAGGAGGAGATAGCAGATAGACTTTGTTTGAAGGAGGAGGAGGAGGAGAGGAGGAAGATAGCAATAGACTTGCTTGGAGGAGGAGGAGGAGGAGGAGAGAGGAGGAAGATAGCAGATAGACTTTGCTTGAAGGAGGAGGAGGAGGAGGAGGAGGAAATAGCAGATAGACTTTGCTTGGAGGAGGAGGAGGAGAGGAGGAGGGGGAGGAGAGGAGGAGGAGGAGATAGCAGATAGACTTTGCTTGGAGGAGGAGGAGGAGCAGGAGGAGGAAAGATAGCAGATAGACTTTGCTTGAAGGAGGAGGAGGAGGAGGAGGAGGAAGATAGCAGATAGACTTTGCTTGGAGGAGGAGGAGGAGGAGGAGGAAGATAGCAGATAGACTTTGCTTGAAGGAGGAGGAGGAGGAGGAGGAGGAAGATAGCAGATAGACTTTGCTTGGAGGAGGAGGAGGAGGAGGAGGAGGGGAAAGCAGGAGTGGTGGTGGTGGTGTGGTGGTGTGGTGGTGGTGATCAATAGGACTGCAGAGATGCGCCACCACCACCACCACCACTACTGTCTGCACCACTCCACCACTCCACCCTCTCTTCCACCCATCCTCCACCACCCTTACCCCTCCCCATATTGCCTGTGGGGTGGCAGGGGGTAATGATGTGTTGCTAAGGTGTCTAGGGGTCAACTCTAAGATTATAGTGACGTGGGTTCGATTCCCGTGAGGTAATTTGCCCTG
>JACEEZ010024014.1:72500-75000 GCA_016584305.1 Chionoecetes opilio
ATACTACCTACATACATAACTACTACTAATACTAAAACTACTACTTACTTTTCTACTAATGCCCCCCGCTCCGACTACTATACTACTACTACTACTCTTACGACAAACAACAACTACCCCTACTATATACTACTAAATAATACTCATAAAAATAGTACAACAAAAAACTACTACTACTACTACTACTACTACTATACTACTACTACTACTACGTACAACAACAACAACTACCACTACTACTACTACTACTACTTGGGTTCAGAACCATGAAAATATGAGAGGAGTTCCACTTCCTTTAAGTTCATGATAATTTTAATTTTTTGTGATATGTAATATACAACTCCTTGTATATTATGCAATAAAGATGATGATGATGATGATGATGATGATGACTACTATACTGTTGAGTCATGAGAATTCCCCGAAGCAGTGAGTCGAGCTTCACACACGTATAGACGAAGCTTCGAGCCCGACGTCCGAACCACAATGAAAAACGAGTGAAGTAATCATACATTTCGTGGAGGAACCTACATATTTGTTGCTTTACTTGTTGGTGCGTCCAGAAGTTATCGCTCAGTGGCGTGACCTTGACAGCGAATTACGCCTGCCTCAGAAATTTCCGTCTTTTTTTTTTTTTTTTTTTTTACATCACAAAGGATTTCCAAGGTCAAAAAAACTGATATATTTTTGCAATTTTTGTTGTTATTAATGTTATTGTTGTTATTTTTGTGGTTGTTGTTGTTATTGTGGTTGTTAGTGTTGTTGTTGTTGTGGTTGTTAGTGTTATTGTTGTTGTTGTTATTGTGGTTGTTAGTGTTGTTGTGGTTGTTATTGTGGTTGTTATTGTGGTTGTTAGTGTTGTTGTGGTTGTTATTGTGGTTGTTATTGTGGTTGTTAGTGTTGTTGTGGTTGTTATTGTGGTTGTTAGTGTTATTGTGGTTGTTAGGGTGGTTGTTAGTGTTATTGTGGTTGTTAGTGTTATTGTTGTTATTGTTGTTGTTAGTGTTGTAGTTGTTGTTCTTGTGGTTGTTAGTGTTAGTGTTAGTGTTAGTGTTATTGTTGTTGTTGTGGTTGTTATTGTGGCTGTTATTGTTGTTGTTGTTGTTATTGTGGTTGTTAGTGTTATTGTGGTTGTTATTGTTAGTGTTATTGTGGTTGTTAGTGTTATTGTTGTTGTTGTTATTGTGGTTGTTACTGTTATTGTTGTTGTTATTGTTGTTGTTGTTGTTAGTGTTATTGTTGTTATTGATGTTATTATTGTTATTGTTAGTGTCATTATTGTTATTGTTGATGTTGTTGCCTCATTACATACTCAAATATTTACAAGTACAAAACCGTCTTCCATTTTTCTCCTTTAAACTACTAACTGAGTATCTTATCTCTCTTCTACAGGCGGTTGCGTTCTTTTCCCTCCTGAAGACACCGAAGAGTCGCCTACAGGTCCCGAAGACGCTACGCCACTTCTTCACCACCTCCTTCAGTAAGCTTCAGTGATACTTGTGACTGCCTTGCTCAAAGCTCTTACATGTTGAAGTAAGTCAGAGTAATAATAGTAATGTTTCCTCTCTCTCTCTCTCTCTCTCTCTCTCTCTCTCTCTCTCTCTCTCTCTCTCTCTCTCTCTCTCTCTCTCTCTCTCTCTCTCTCTCTCTCTCTCTCTCTCTCTCTTATTAAGGATGTGGAAGATGTGTATGTTACTCACTCTTCCCCCATCTCCTGAGGTTAATGGTACTGTCGCCGATATATAGGAACTCTCGCCGAAACACCAACCCAGAACTCTCGCCGACATTGGAACACTCGCCGACGTGTACATTTTCGGCGACAGTTCAATTGTAATATATGAAAAGGAATCTAACCTAACCTAACCACATAATCTAGCCTAACTATTCAGTCTATTGTTGGTATTTGATCCCTGAATGCAGAAACACGGGTAATGGGAACACTCGCCGACGTGAAAAATAGGAACACTCGTCGACGTCGGCGAGTGTACCTATCGGCGACAGTTCCAGGTACCTCTCCTGACATACTGGTACCTGGAACTGTCGCCGATCGGAACACTCGCCGCCGTCGTCGAGTGTTCCAATTCTTGATATTACAGGACCCAATATATACATTTAATCAAGTGTTACCCGTGTTTCTGCATTCAGGGATGAAATACTATCGTTAGCTTGATCAGTTAGGTTAGATTAGGTGCCATTGTCCAGGTTAGGTTAACATTTCCACGTCGACGAGAGTTCTAGGTTGTTGTTTCGGCGAGAATTCCCATCGGCGACAGTTCCATAAGCCGAATACTTCTCTCCTTTACTTTAGTTCTTACAGTCTTATTACTAAATAGTATTATCATGGCGTCCTCACATCAGATATTTACACGCCATTATTACCATTATTCATAAGAACATAAGAAAATAAGGAAGCTACAAGAAGCCGCGAGGCCTACACGTGGTAGTTCCTGTATTCAAATTATGTTATAAGTTATCATATTTTTAACTTGCGTTCATTTCC
>JACEEZ010024014.1:80000-82500 GCA_016584305.1 Chionoecetes opilio
ACGATTTTTAGTGACTATAAGCAATATTTTATAGCTATGACCTGTTTAGTATCCTTGTCCACTAACTCATTGGGTATATTGAGTTAGATACCATCGCTACCTGGTGGTGGTGTTAGGCTACCCTTGAGAGCGAGGAAGAGGGGAAAGGCGTGTTTTGCGTGTTAAGGAGAGGGGAAAGGTGGTAGTATAGGAGTGTGAGGGGATAGATAGAGAGGGAAGATGTCAGGTTGTATTCTTAAAACCACTATGGATTAGGAGAGACGAGAGGGGAGGAAGTGGCAAGGGTATCTTAGTATCATTACTCGCTTATAGGTGGGAAGTACTTGTGAGGGGAAGGGAGGAGGAAAGGGAAGGGGGTATGTATTTATGACAGTGAGGGGAAGGAAGGAAGGTGGTTTGCTGTCACTGTGAGGGGAAGAAAAAGAGAGAGGGGGGAAGGATGAACGAAGTACTAGAGAGGGGAAGGGAGGGTATGTACAAGAGGAAGGGGAAGGGGTTGGTGTCACTGAGGGGAAGAGGGGAGGGGGAGTTGATAGTGAGCTTAAGAGGAGGGGGAGGTGGTGGTGGTAATAGTTGTTGTGAGGTGTTGAATATTACATTAACACCACCATTACCGCTACCTAGTGGACTTCCTGCGTGCATGGTGACACACACAGACATACACACACACACACACACACACACATACAGAGCTGGGCAGTATTTAAATACATTTGTATTTAAATACGTATTTAAATACATTTGTGTATTTATAAATGTATTTATAAATACATTGGTTGTCATGTATTTAAATACAGTATTTAAATACTTTTATGAGTATTTAAATACATTGTATTTAAATACTCATAATATAAAAATGTAAATACTTTTGTATCAGTTAATTTGGCCATAAACCCGCCAACTATCTGGCAACCCTGATGTTACAGTGAACCAGGGTTTCCACTGTCAAGGAAATGTCCTGATTTCAAGGAAATTTAGGCCTGAGAAGGAAATTTCTAAGGAAACTAAAAATCTAAGGAAATCCTAAGGAAATCCATTTTTTTTGGACATGCTAAAATGTGTGTGCATTTTAAATGTATTTACAAATGTATTTAAATACAATTGATGTATTTAGTATTTAGTATTTAAATACATTTCTCCCATGTATTTAGTATTTAGTATTTAAATACATTCAATGTATTTAGTGCCCAGCTCTGCACACACACACACACACACACACACACACACACACACACACACACACACACACACACACACAAGGCCCGTGAGAAACATGGTGACTTCCTCTTTTATAGGAATTAACCTCTTCCTTTTACACACACACTCTCTCTCTCTCTCTCTCTCTCTCTCTCTCTCTCTCTCTCTCTCTCTCTCTCTCTCTCTCTCTCTCTCTCTCTCTCTCTCCTGAAAGTTACCACGATAAGTTTTCTTTAATAACATACATGGAGGTTAGAATTATTTTTACCTCTTAATTATCAGCTTGTTATGTATTATTTAAAAACCTCCATGACTATAAACAACCCAACCATTACACACACACACACACACACACACACACACACACACACACACACACACACACACACACACACACACACACACACACACACACCAGGGAGTGACGGCTTTTATTCCATGACCTTAATTGTCACTTTCTTGTCTTGTTTATGAAGGAAATAAGAGCCGGGCAGGAAAGAGTAAACAGATTTATTACCTTAATTTCCTTTTATCCACTACTTTACTTCTTGCGTCATCATCATCATCATCATCATCATTGGTTGCTGTGTTGTTGTTGTTCTTCTTCTTCTCCTTCTTCTTTTTGTTCTTTTTGTTCTTTTTCTTCTTCTTCTCCTTTCTTTCTTCTCCTTCTCTTCTTCTTTCTTCTTTTTCTTCTTCTTTCTCCTTTCTTTCTTCTTCTTCTTCTTTCCTTCTTCTTTTTCTTCTTCTTTTACTTCTTCTTCTTCTCCTTTCTTTCTTCTTCTTCTTCTTTCCTTCTTCTCCTTCTTCTTCTTTTTCTTCTCCTTTCTTTCTTCTTTTTCTCCTTCTTTCCTTCTTCTCCCTCTTCTTCTTTTTCTTTCCTTCTTCTCCTCTTCTTCTTTTTCTTCTCCTTCTCCTTCTTCTTTCCTTCTTCTCCTCCCTCTTCTTCATCTTCTTCTTTTTCTCCTTCTTTCCCTTCATTAATAGCCACACTAATTAATGTGTCTGACAATGTACTCTGTTTTAAGGGACAGCACATTGATCTGACACATTTGTGAAGATAAGTGATCCTTGTAATGCAATTCATATGTAAACTAGGGGGGGGGCACTCAGTAGAGCGCATACCTCCGCCCGAATATTTCATTCACCATGTTAAAGGATGGGGGAAATCGGATTTTCAATTGGTTGCCATGGCAACAGTTGTGATTCGATTTCATCCAAAATTAAATCAGTTCTTCCTTATACCAAATAGACTTGGTATACCAAGTTTGGACCAAATCTATTGGTAACTTTTCGAGAAATC